>SJYT01066297.1:22556-136647 GCA_006410635.1 Cephalophus harveyi
AATATATCCCAATTATTTTCATTTCAATGTGTTGTCAATATAAAATATATTAAAGTATATATTAAATATATATTAAAATATATTCTTTCCTTGTACTAAGTCTTGGAATATAGTGTGTACTTTATACTTACCACACATCTCAATTTGAAGTAGTCACATATAAAGTGCTCATATATCAATAACCACATGTTGCTAATGGCTACCATATTGGACAGTTTACCTAAGGTCTATACCAAAGCTGTGGCTCTTGTTGAGTTTTAATAACATATATATTTTATCTTGTGTCTCATTCACACATTAATGAAACACAGATTTATTATTTTTAAAAGGAAAAATTCTGGTATTTTCCCTTAGAAGAGAATCATATTGACCAGTATCAGAAAATAAGCCTCGCCAAAAAAAGATACTATATATATTATTTCTCACGTAGTAAATGACACCACCCTATGGCAGAGAGTGAAGAGGAGCTAAAAAGCCTCTTGATGAAAGTGAAAGAGGAGAGCGAAAAAGTTGGCTTAAAGCTCAACATTCAGAAAACGAAGATCGTGGCATCCGGTCCCATCACTTCATGGGAAATAGATGGGGAAACAGTGGAAACAGTGTCAGACTTTATTTTTTTGGTGTTGGAGAAGACTCTTGAGAGTCCCTTGGACTGCAAGGAGATCCAACCAGTCCATCCTGAAGGAGATCAACCCTGGGATTTCTTTGGAAGGACTGATGCTAAAGCTGAAACTCCAGTACTTTGGCCACCTATGCGAAGAGTTGACTCATTGGAAAAGACTCTGATGCTGGGAGGGATTGGGGGCAGGAGGAGAAGGGGACGACCGAGGATGAGATGGCTGGATGGCATCACGGACTCGATGGATGTGAGTCTGAGTGAACTCCGGGAGATGGTGATGAACAGGGAGGCCTGGTGTGCTGCGATTCATGGGGTCACAAAGAGTCGGACACGACTGAGCGACTGAACTGAACTGAACTGAAATGCAAATTGATTTTAGGGAATTTTTAAGTCACAGAGTTTTCAAGAGGCAAATAAACCAAGCTTCAAAGTGGCAACTGGAAATTATCCTTTTCTATGATAAAGTGCCTTTAACAACTTCAAATTGAGTTACTATACTTAGAACTGTAAAACCAAAGCCATTCACTAGCAAAGTGACTTGACCTTGTTTGCACTAAACCATTTACTGTTAGCATAAATTTACAACATGGACTACTCATCAAACACAACAGAGCAATTAGTTCTATTGAGTATACATCCCTCTCTGATGTTGGCTTAATGAGGTTTTTCTCCTTCATTATGTAAGTCACTTTCCCTTTCCAAATCTGTCTCTTTCAGTCTTTAGAAAACCCAGACATTATGGGACCAGCAAGTTGACCAGCCAGGAATGCAAAAGATGCAGGCAGGTGTAGCAGGAATCTGTTATTTTCTGGCTCAGAGGTCCAGCAGCTAACAGATGTTTTAGCCTCCATGAGGTTCCCCAAATCTTGGCAACACCAAGCAAAAATCTAGAATGGGTTCCTTATCTGTGTTGTGCTCACCATTGTACCCATGATGTCTAGAAGAGATGAGTACTTTATAAAAGGTTAATAAATAACTGTTGGATGGATGGATGAGTCAATGAACAAATGCATGCATGCATGAGTGAATACAAATAAACTGCCTTCTCAGGGATCTTCAGTCTTCCTGACTGCCTGAAGGGCAGGCCCCAGGCCAAATTCTGAAGTCAGAAGGCTTTGTCTTTGATTTTTCTCTCATCTCCTTTTCTTGGTGCCCTTATGTCCTCATAAATTCTAGCCTATGTTCCATTCCCACATTATCTCCTAACCCTTTATGATAGGATTATTTTACCTATTAGGCAAATGGAAAAACAAGCTTAGAAGCAAAGTAGGAGCTCTGAATGCCAACCTTGACTCTGACTTTATCCATCAGGATGATTTTGAAAATCTCCCTATAAGCTTGGGACTCAGAGTAATACTTTCTATTCCTACACAGCTTGGATGACTACTACTCACCAGCTGTGTGAATTTAGTCAAATTACATACCTTCTATTAGCCTCAGTTGCCTTATCTGCAAAGTCAGAGTAAATATCTAATGGGTTTGTTTACCTGATGAACTGTTAGAAAAAAAAGTAAATAGATGAAATAAGGCTCATAAACCACTTAGCACAATAACCAGCATATAACAAATATCAATAAACATTAATCATTATTATTTCTGTTGTCTTCCATCTGTCAAAAGGCTGTCCTATCTATGCTTAAAAACAATAATACTGAAATAATAACTAACATTTATTGAGCCAGGAAATGTGCAAAACTATTTACATATGCTATCTTGCCTAATTCTTGCATAAGAATATCCTCATTTTATAGATGAAGAAACTGAACCTCAAAAGGTGTAAGTAACTTGCCTAAGGACAGAACTGATTAGTGGTAGATTTGCTATTTGAAAGTGTATTTTTCTAATTTCAAAGCAGGTGCTCTTTCTACTATATTAAAAGAACTCTTCTAGTTCCAAAAGTCTATGACTTCCAACTATTGCTTGATTTATAAAAATCTGGTGATTCAAAAAATAAATCCATCAGAGGTCAACTTGTACATGGCTGTGTGCTAGGTATTATGAGAGGTACAAGATGAATAGGACATTATCTTTAGCCTCTCTTATTCTGGCAACATGAAGTAATCATTTTATTTTGGCCAGTTTTCCTTCGGCCTCTTTTTCTGATATTATCCTAGAACTGAGTAGTCATTTCTCTGACTCTCTCATTTTTATAAATTGTTAGTTTAGAAAATGTGTTTTTAAAGAACCACATTTGCTAAATTAACAGTGCTAACCAAAGCTGATTATCTCATCAGCAGCACTGATGTTTAGGCTTTTTAATTAGCTTAAAGTTATTATTACTAAGTGACCCTTATGTAACACAATAACAAATAATTTCAACAACATTTGTTGACAATCTACAATAAGTTAGATGTTTTGTGATGTGTAAAAAAAAAAATATCTTCACAAAACACCCTCAAAAGCCCATCCATGTTTAAGGATTTTTTTTAGAGAAAGATGAAAATTTATAGGGGATTCTCCTACTCACGCATCTGTAAAAAGGTTTGTTCTATGGAATGCCTGCTGTGATACATTGTGCTTGATGTATAAGCTGATGTATATAGAGTATGAGATATGAATCTTTTCTATTCTAAATCAATTGAGTGATTACCATAATTGGTTTATGGGTTGAAAAACTCAATCTGAGATGAAGCTAACTGATCAACAGGAATCCAGTGCTTCTATTTAGATGGAAAAAAATTTTTAAAAATCGCTTTTTATGCTAACATAAATGTATGCAATGCTTCCTCTGTACTCCTAAAATGAAGAGATGTAAAATAATTGGGCAATTTCTATTGAATTTATTCTCATTTCTCATGCTTCTGGTTCTCAGAGCTTTAGGAATCAGAAAATGAAAGGCTTAATCCTATTGCTTTCAACAAATTTATGTTACCAAAGCAGGGAGGGAAGGGGAGGGGTACAAATTAGTAGTACAAATTAACAGATACAAACTACAATACAATAAGCAACAGGCATTTACTGTACAGCACAGGGAATTTTTCACAATATCTTGTAATAACCTATATCTGAGTATAATCAGAACAAATTAAACATAAATAATCACATTGTTTTCACATTGATCAGGAAAGGAGGATGTAGACAACAGGTTTGCTGTCTATTTTCCTGCGAGTAACTCCAAAATTTCTATTTGAAGCCAGGGCAGAAGTGTTAGTAACAAAAGAATAAGTGTTTTTCCATCTCAGAATCTTTCAAAAATTAGGCCTTTCTAACTTTACCTCTGCTCTTCATTTAGTCTCTTCACTATTACTTACTGTTTCCCTCTCTATGAGGCAAATGGGTATTTACCTGCTGCTTAGGTTATTTGCAGTCAGACATTCTCCTTAACAAAAGAGCACTAAATTGTGCAGAGATCAGTTAGAAGATGGAGGACTGAAATTTTGGGTCATGGATGAATTTCTGTTCAAACCACTTGCTGATAGAAAATAAATTACCTTCATTAAGAGAACGGACTTGGGGGCAAGTGGGGGAAGGAAAGAGTGGGACAAATAGAAAAAATAGCATCGACATATATTCACTACCATGTGTAGAATAGATAGCTAGTGAAAAGTTGCTGTATAACACAGAGCCCAGCCTGGTGCCCTGTGATGGCCTATAACAGTGGGATGGGGGAGAGGAGGGAGGCTCAAGAGGGAGGTAACATATATATAATTATGGCTGATTTGCATTGTTGTACAGCAGAAAACAATGTGACATCATATAGTAATTTTTGCCCAAAGTTTTTAAAAACTAAAAAAAAAAAAAAAATAGATAAGAACGCATAAACATTAATAAATGTGAACTTGTGGTCATCATCTCAGCTTTCATCAACATTTCCATGTCCAATTACTCTGAGATTCTCAGTAACTTAAGGTTATGGAGGTCCAGGAGAAAGGGATGTAGAGACCCAATCCTGTGGGTTGTCCTCTGTGGATAACCATGCCTCCTCTTCCACATCTTCTTTGCTCTCATAGTAATATCTATGGAGTACAATGATTTACAGCTCACAGAGTAGATCACCCCATAGACTACCCTAGCCCTCTCTCCAACCCAAACTTTTTCCTTTTCCTATCTTACCCAACTTTTTTTTTGTTGTTGTTGTAACATGTGGCTTGCAGGATCTCAGTTCCCAGACCAGGGATTGAACCCCAGCAACAGCAGTGAAAGCACCAAATCTTAACCACTAGACCACTAGACTAACCACTAGACTCCCTTAGCCAACATTTTTTTATCTACACTCACCGAATTTCTATATGACCATCTTGGCAAGAGACATCCTGTGTAACAGAAAAAGAGAATTGCAAAAGATCTTGAAAAGTTGGGGTGATTGAGTTGAATCACAGAGGATGAAATGCAGCAAGAATAAATGTAAGGTTCTCTCTGCCAGCATGAAGAACTCAACTGGGTGTGCTTGGTGTAGGCAAAAGTGTAAGGGTTAGCAGAAGTAGAAGGTCTATTGTCTTTGTTTTAGCTGAAGTATACTTGGTTTGCAATATTGTATTAGTTTCAGGTTACAGCACAGTGATTCAGTTACATATAAATATTCTATTTCAGATCTTTTTCCCTTATAGGTTATTACAAAATATTGAGTATAGTTCCCTGTGCTATGAAGTCAGTCCATGTTGGTTATCTATTTTGTATATAATATCTTTTGTTTGGCCTCTGACTGCTGCACTGCTTGGAATTTTGAGAAAGGAAAGAAGAAAGGAACGAAGGAGGGAAGAAAAGAAGGGGAAAACGACTTGTAATATATTCAGAAAGAGATTAAGAGGAGGCTGGGGAAAGAACAGGGAAAATAAGAGGAGAAGAAGGAAATAAACAAAGGGGAGAACTGGGGAAAGGAGAAGGAGAAGCACAATAAAGGATCAGTCTGCAATCCTAAATGGAGGATCAAACTTACAGTCTCAGAAACCACACTAGAATTCAGGCCTTTCAGCCTTTCTCTCTACCCCACTCCTTCCCTGGCAGGACCACTCCCTTGTCAAGACCTTGAACAGTGCTCAGTTGAGGCAGTTTAGATAGCTGAAATAAAAAGCAAGTAAAGAGGAAAACAAATATCATAGAGTATATGTGTGGAATTTAGAAAAATAGTGCAGATGAACATATTTGCAAAGCAGAAATACACAGACATAGAAAACAAACATGGTTACCAAGTGGGGAGGGGACATGGGATAAATTGGGAAGTTGGGACTGACATATATATATATAAATACTATGTATAAAATAGATAACTAATAAGAACCTACTTATAGCACAGGGACTTCTACTCAATGCTCTGTAGTGATCTAAATGGGAAGGAAATTCAAAAGGGGGGGGGGGTATCTGTATACGTATAGTTGATTCACTTTGCTGTACAGCAGAAACTAACACAACATTGTAAAGTGACTATACGACAAATTTTTTTTTAAGTTAGTAAAGGATAACTATGAATCTCATTTGTAAACAAAAGGCTCAAGTTTTCAATTTTCTTCTCAAGTGTGCAAGTACCACCACTATATCAACACAGTAGAATAATGGATCTGACTTTTAGTCTTAGGGAACTACTTGGAATCACTTATTCCAACAGGCAAAGAGATCTCAAACCAGGCCATAATCTGAACCTCAATGGTTCTTAAAACCGTATTTATACAAGATGTGTATAAGAGACAGATATCAACACAGTAGAATAATGGATCTGACTTTTAGTCTTAGGGAACTACTTGGAATCACTTATTCCAACAGGCAAAGAGATCTCAAACCAGGCCATAATCTGAACCTCAATGGTTCTTAAAACCGTATTTATCTAATGTGCCAGTAAAGTCAAAATACAAGTGTTTGCAGACTGAACCAAAAGATGAACTTCAGTCCCTATTGATTGTCTTTTTGAATTGTAATTTTTAACTGCTACAAACAAACTTAAAGTGAAAGTGAAGTCGCTCAGTCGTGTCCGACTCTTTGTGATCCCATGGACTGTAGTCTACCAGGTTTCTCTGTCCATGGGACTTTTCAGGCAAGAATACTTGAGTGGGTTGCCATTTCCTTCTCCAGGGGATCTTCCTGACCCAGGGATCGAACACAGGTCTCCTGCATTGCAGGCAGACGCTTTACCCTCTGAGCCACCAGGAACGCCCCGTCAAACTTAACTGGTATTTAAATCACACTGGGGTTTGAATTGAAATTGCATTATTTTGATATTGTTTTGAATTCTCAAAACTTTTAACAAGCAGTAATGGGTGGGTTTAGCAGTATGGGGTAACAGGTATTGAAATGGTGCCTCATTCCGGTGTTACATTCTTAACTTTTCAAAACACTTTTATATCTCTGACATTTAATTCTTTTAAAATCCCTGGAAGTCTATAAGAAGGACATCAGACTGAAAAGAAAGAAATGGAGACACTAAAAAAGTCAAGTGGCTTATTTTGGCAATCTCAGGGGGCTATTGTCAGACTTGGAGCCCAAGTTGCCTGTAATCTTTCTTAAACTGTAGCTCTCAGAATGTTATTTGTGTTAGATTTTCTACAGGAAAGAGGACCACAGATAAAGAAATTTTAGGACATGCTGCACTACATAGTCAGTTTAGAGATTCACAATGAACATGATCACATTAAAGGTTCTAAAAAGTCCTATATGTTTAACTCTGTCCTGTGAAACACACTGGAAAAAAATATTCTAGATTTATACTGCTTCTGCAGTGAGCTAGGTCTACATTCTCGATCTTCTATCCAAAGTAATACCAAGATAAGGCAGAATAAGCTGGAACCCAAAGAGTTTACGCCAATCTGAATATCAAAAAAACATAAGAATTTCATTTCTTATGCCTGAATGAGATTTTGCTTTGTGGATCTCTTTAAATTACGTGGTCCAAATCACTCATGGTAAATGCTAAGAGATTACTACAGCAGATTTTAATATGTCAAATTGTATTCCACATTAGGCCAAGGACAGGGCAATTTTTCTGTTTTCAGTGACCTTGGTTGATTGTAGAGATTTGAGGCTTATTGCTTTTATGCAATGTTAGATTGGGATGCAGTGATTGGAAGTGTTTATGGGAAAACACTGCCTTTCCCATAAGGCAGGTTTGGTGCCTTCTGAAAGACATTCATGCCTTCTGAGTTTTATGCTTTGTTTTAGATCTCATTTTTCTACAAATATTGCTGGATACAAGAAAGAAATTTTGCTTTTCTTAGGCATATGATACACTCATGTATTAAGAGGGTTAAAAGAGAATAAGATTGCTAACCGTTACTCTTTAAATGGGACTAGGGCTCTCGGAAAGCTGTTTTATTTAATAATATTGTCAGAAACTTTTTATTTCAAACCATTTTTCCATAAAAGTAGAAGACTCTTCTACCAAGGGAAAGGCATCAGGCTTTTCAAAATCATACTATCTTTGAGATGGTGGCTTTGTCTCTGGAAAGTAATCGATTCTTTATTTCTTGCAGTCTTCCAGGAACAGCAGAGGATAGATAACCAGGGGAAGCTAAAGATGTAGGATTTAGAACCCTGTGGCTCCAATTAGAAAGTAAATTTCTTGTCCTGAGCTCTCTCATTTCCAGAGTGTTAGCTACTACTTCCCCAGAGAAGAGCGCTTTGCCATCTCCTACCCTAGTAGCTAGGGTTCAGAGTTTGGAAGAAGCAATATGCATTATGAGAGGAAAAAGACATTTTCAGCTATCCATACTTCTATTATATGTAGAAACCTTGGATGTCTGATTCCCCAGGGAATCAGCAGGACTTTTTTCTTACCCATGCTGAATAAACCAACCTGCTAAACGCAGGGAAGTTATTTCTATTAGAAAACCTCAGCCCTTAATTTGGCTCTTTTATTTTCCTTCCATGGCAGAGAAATATTTCCAAAATCTAAAGTGGTTCTGATTAGTGGTAAAGTCAAAAAGCCTTCAGTTCCAATTAAAATGTGCTGTAAGTCATTTTGTGTGGTAATGGCTGCAGTATAAAAACAAGTTACATTTCTCTTGATTTTTGATCATGGGTTTGGCTTTTGAATTCTTCTATTCACTAACAAATCCTGGCACAGCTTTCTGGGCTGCCTGTGGAGGAGGTGTTCACAGGCTTCCCAATTAACACCCTGTTAAGCTGCACACCTGTGGTGGAATTACCCTCAGATCACAACACTGAAGCTTTGAACCTCATGACACCTATATTATTGTCCTGAAAGTCCAACTTCAAATGATATAAAGTGATTCCTCTTGTCTTGGCAAAGGCAATTTGTTTCCTTGGTGTTTTTTTGAAGGGGAGAGATATATGTGGAGGAGACATTGTGAAGAACTTTATTTATTAAAAACTTTATTGAGGTATGGTTTACATATCATAAAATTTACTCATTTTAAATGTACAATTCAATGATTGTTAGTATAGTTTCAGAGATGTGTAACCAACACCACAATCCAATTTTGGAACATTTCCATCACCATAAAAAGAAACTAGTACCCATTAGCCATCATTCCCCATTCCTAAATCCAGCCTCAGGCAAATCCCGATCTGCTTTCTGTCACTATAGGTTTGCCTTTTCTGGACAATTCATATAAATGGAATTATGCCATATGTGGCACTTTGTGTATAACTTCTTTCATTAACATGTTTTCAAGGTTCATCCATGTTGTAGCATGTATCAGTACTTCATCCCTTTTTACTGACAAATAGTATTCATTGTATGGAGACACCACAGTTTTGTTTATCCATTCATCAGTTTGTAGACATTTGGGTTGCTTTCGTGTCTTGGCTATTCTGACTAATGCTGATTTGAACATTAGCATGCAAGACTTTGTGTAGACGTAGCAATTTTTATTAAACACAGTGAAAGCAGACTCAGCCGAAACCCTCATCTATAGCCAGAATGTTATTAGTAGAGCTATGGGGTGCTGTGATATTTGCAGAGTAAATGGCAGTTACACAAAATTACTGATAATCAGAATGGTAGCTAATAATAAAAACTTGTATAAATTCCTGAAGATTTCATGAAAATTTGGGGTTTTATGAGGCTTGCCATGTCCATTGGCAACAAGCTAAGCTTTTCCCAGTGACTGTAAAGAATGTCAAGGGTTAAAGTACATGTTGGCCTGAATTTAAAAGACTGGTCTGGGAGTTAAGAATTCTGTCTGCCTTTTCTATAACCCTCTCTGCTGCCCTGGGAAAATCTTGTCACCAGACTCCTCAATTTGTTTGTCTTCCAAATGGGGACAAATGAGATCCTATATAGATACAAAGGCGGTTATGAAGTTAAACATTTTCCAGGCATTTAAAGCACCTCAAATGAAAGGTAATACACTATATAAGCATAAAGAATTTGTGTTGGCAAAGATGAAAGGAAGGTTTAGTAAACCTTTTGTTCTTTCTGGAAAACCTAAAAAAATAGATAAAACCACAAGGTTTAATTTTGTACATTTGAGCTGGCAAGAATGTGATATTCATTTCCTCCAAGGCCAAAAATGTTCATAGTTCCAGTAATGTTAAGCCCTTGATTGGACGAACAGTTTTTCTGAGTTCCCAAAAGCTTTGTTAACTATATTCTAAAATAAAACCTTTTTACTGTCTCATCACAAAATAACAACTTGATTTAAAGCAGATTACAAAAAATCTATAGAAGGAAATTAATACAGTAAGCAGTTAACCATCAAGTCCTCATTGAAAGAGACACAAGGTGTTTCTGGTCTTAAAGAATGTGGTCTCTTCCAATGGGGTTAAAAGACAATTAACTATAAAGAAACTATGCCTTATGTCATTTTAGTACCCAATGTCTATTTCTATTCCAGAATGGTATCTGGCTATTAAAGATTATTTTTTTTTTAATGATAAAGCTTTGACTTTCATAGGGATATAAAAATGAACTTACATTGAAGATTTTCACTTAACTCATAATGAGAGAACCAGCCAGATGTTATAACCAATTCAAAGGAAATATGGTGGATTCATGTCAATGTATGGCAAAACCAATACGGCATTGTAAAGTAAAATAAAGTAAAAATTAAAAAAAAAAAAAAACAAAGGAAATACAAAGAACAGCCATATATACAGATCAGGAATATTGAAATGAATGTGAAAATGGAGGCTAAATGTGGCTTCTTCCACAGTGGGAAAGTGAAGTCAATTAAATCTCCACCAGGCAGGTCTCTAGAGTGCTCAAAAAATATTTTAAAAATTATTGGATGAAATAACTAATCAGACAATAAAGGCAGCATAAGTCAGAAGAGGAAACTGATAAAGACCTGTGTAGTTTATGAAAAAGATGGGCAGGGATTAGCCATTGAAGATATTTGGTTAAGGGCAGGGTTCAGGGGAGGAGGGACATGGACAGTTCTAGGCAGGGCAGAGATGAGATGACCTGGTCTGTTGAAAGTCCAGGACAGTTAAAAGTAAAGACATGGATTGACTTCATGATAGGGATTAAGAAGTAAATCATCTATACATGAGTCCCCAGAGAAAGAGCTGGCTGTATCCCCAGTTGCTTTGCAAGTGTAGAATCAGCCCCTGGGAGCCCAGAATTACATAATATGGCTTATACAATGTGTGAAATTGCAAGCAGAGAACAGACAGAGAAAATGAATGCTGGGTCATACTTGGTGAGCTATGACTGCTTCACTAACACTGGGGCAGGAAGCATTAGGAAGGAGCAGGAGCACTGGGGCTAATACGTATTAATAAGTGGTCTTGCTTGACTAAGGAACTTTAAGTTTTGTACTGAAATGGTGTTTTAGGCAGGAGACTAATACACTCATTTTTGTAACTTGAGTCACTGGTAACTGTATGGAGAAAGGGGTTGGGATAAAGGGAGTGAGACTGAATATTCAGAGGCTTATGGCTACTAAAAGGAGAAGTCCCATGATATTTAGGCAATAAACTTAAAGGAAAATACACCCTAAAGTCCTTATAAAATTAATCTAGCAAGATATTATATTTTAAAAGAGCATTCTGTGATCACACAAGTTTAGAAAATGCGTTGTCACCCTCTTAGATACACACTAGAATGTTAAGGGCTCTGGTAACTAATTCAACTGGGAAAATCTTTTTTTTTGTTTGTTTGTTTGTTTAACCCAAGAACTCAAAACTTTATCAAATAACCTTTAAAAAATTATTTTATTTATTTTAATTGGAGGCTAGTTACTTTACAACATTGTGGTGATTTTTGCCATACATAGACATGAATCAGCCACAGGTGTACACAGGTCCCCCAATCCTGAACTCCCTTTACCCACCTCCCTCTCCACCCCATTGAGAAACACCAATACAGTATATCAAATAACCTTTTAATTTTGCATAACACCTATTAATATTTTGTTCTGTTGGATTTGCCTTTGGGACTATTGGTCTAGGATGGCTTCCAGGGAGTTCTGGCTTGCTTAATAAAGAGTAGTTCTACCAACTGAGTTTGGGACTACACAGATAACAGCAAATTTGTAGGACAAGATGTTGAGTTCAGTTTGCATAGTTTTAGTTTTAGAAGGGTCCCCAATAAACAATTGAATAGATGAGCCTAGAAATTAAGGATGAGATCTGGGATGGAGGAACAGGTTTGGGAATTACCTGTTGAATTTTAACAGGTAGATGGTGAATGGAATTGTTTCCTTAATTTCTCTTTCTGTTTTCTCATTGTTACTGTATAGGAATGAAAGGGATTTCTCTGTGTTAATTTTATATCCTGCAACTTTACTATATTCATTGATTAGCTCTACTAATTCTCTGGTGGAGTCTTTAGGGTTTTCGATGTAGAGGATCATGTCATCTGCAAACAGTGAGAGTTTTACTTATTCTTTTCCAATCTGGATTCCTTTTATTTCTTTTTCTGTTCTGATTGCTGTGGCCAAAACTTCCAAGACTATGTTGAATAGTAGTGGTGAGAGTGCATTGTCTTGTTCCTGGCTTTAGGGAAAATGCTTTCATTTTTTCACCATTGAGGATAATGTTTGCTTTGGGTTTGTCATATATAGCTTTTATTATGTTGAGGTATGTTCCTTCTATTCCTGCCTTCTGAAGAGTTTTTATCATAAATGGATGTTGAATTTTGTCAAAGGTTTTCTCCGCATCTATTGAGATAATCATATGGTTTTTGTGTTTCAATTAGTTAATGTGGTGTATTACATTGACTGATTTGTGGATACTGAAGAATCGTTGCATCCCTGGGATAAAGCCCACTTGGTCCTTATGTATGGTCTTTTCAATATGTTGTTGGATTGTGTTTGCTAGAATTTTGTTAAGGATTTTTGCATCTATGTTCAGTGATATTAGCCTGTAGTTTTCTTTCTCTGTGGCATTTTTGTTTGGTTTTGGTATTAGGGTGATGGTGGCCTCATAGAATGAGTTTGGCAATTTACCTTCCTCTGCAATTTTCTGGAAGAGTTTGAGTAGGATAGGTGTTAGCTCTTCTCTAAATTTTTGGTAGAATTCAGCTGTGAAGTTGTCCGGTCCTGGGCTTTTGTTTGCTAGAAGATTTCTGATTACAGTTCCTATTTCTGTGCTTGTGATGGGTCTGTTAAGATTTTCTATTTCTTCCTGGTTCAGTTTTGGAAAGTTATACTTTTCTAAGTATTTGTCCATTTCTTCCAACTTGTCCATTGTATTTGCGTATAGTTGCTGATAATAGTCTCTTATGATCCTTTGTATTTCTGTGTTATCTGTTGTGATGTCTCCATTTTCATTTCTAATTTTGTTGATTTGATTCTTCTCCCTTTGGTTCTTGATGAGTCTGGCTAATTGTCAATTTTATTTATCTTCTCAAAGAACCAGCTTTTAGCTTTGTTGATTTTTGCTATGGTCTCTTTTGTTTCTTTTGCATTTATTTCTGCCCTAATTTTAAAGATTTCTTTCCTTCTACTAACCCTGGGGTTCTTCATTTTTTCCTTTTCTAGTTGCTTTAGGTGTAGAGTTAGGTCATTTTTTTGACTGTATTTCTTGTTTCTTGAGGTAAGCCTGTATTGCTATGAATCTTCTCCTTAGCATTGCTTTTACAGTGCCCCATAGGTTTTGAATTGTTGTGTTTTCATTTTCATTCATTTCTATGCATATTTTGATTTCTTCTGTGATTTGTTGGTTATTCAGAAGCGTATTGTTCAGCCTCCTTATGTTGAAATTTTCAATTGTTTTTCTCCTGTAACTGACATTTGATCTTACTGCACTGTGGTTAGAAAAGACGCTTGGAATGATTTCAAATTTTTTGAATTTACCAAGGCTAGATTTATGGCCCAGGATGTGATCTATCCTGGAGAAGGTTCTGTGTGCACTTGAGAAAAGGTGAAATTCATTGCTTTGGGGTGAAATGTCCTATAGATATCAATTAGGTCTAATTGGTCCATGGTATCATTTAAAGTTTGTGTTTCCTTGTTAATTTTCTGTTTAGTTGATCTATCCCTAGGTGTGAGTGGGGTATTAAAGTCTCCCACTATTATTGTGTTATTGTTAATTTCCCCTTTCATACTTGTTAGTATTTGTCTTACATATTGCGGTGCTCCTATGTTGGGTGCATATATATTTATAATTGTTATATCTTCTTCTTGGATTGATCCTTTGATCATTATGTAGTGGCCTTCTTTGTCTCTTTTCACAGTCTTTGTTTTAAAGTCTATTTTATCTGATATGAGTATGGCTACTCCTGCTTTCTTTTGGTCTCTATTTGCATGGAATATCTTTTTCCAGCCCTTCAATTTCAGTCTGTATGTGTCCCTTGTTCTGAGTTGGGTTTCTTGTAGACAACAAATATAGGGGTCTTGTTCTTGTATCCATTCAGCCAGTCTTTGTCTTTTGGTTGGGGTAACAACCCATTTATGTTTGAGGTAATTATTGATAAGTTTGATCCCGTTGCCATTTACTTTATTGTTTTGGGTTCAGGTTTCAGTTCAGTTCAGTTCAGTTCAGTCGTTCAGTCATGTCTGACTCTTTGCGACCCCATGAATCGTAACATGCCAGGACTCCCTGTCTATCACCAACTCCCGGAGTTCACTCAGATTCATGTCCATCGAGTCAGTGATGCCATCCAACCATCTCATCCTCTGTCATGCCCTTTTCCTCCTGTCGCCAGTCCTTCCCAGGATCAGAGTCTTTTCCATTGAGTCAACTCTTCACATGAAGTGGCCAAAGTACTGGAGTTTCAGCTTTAGCATCATTTGTTCCAAAGAAATCCCAGGGCTGATCTCCTTCAGAATGGACTGGTTGGATCTCCTTGCAGTCCAAGGGACTCTCAAGAGTCTTCTCCAACACCACTGTTCAAAAGCATCAATTCTTTGGCACTCAGCTTTCTTCACAGTCCAACTCTCACGTCCATACATGACCAGTGGAAAAACCATAGCCTTGACTAGACGGACCTTTGTTGGCAAAGTAATGTCCTTGCTTTTCAATATGCTCTCTAGGTTGGTCATAACTTTTAGACTCTCAAGAGTCTTCTCCAACACCACTGTTCAAAAGCATCAATTCTTTGGCACTCAGCTTTCTTCACAGTCCAACTCTCACGTCCATACATGACCAGTGGAAAAACCATAGCCTTGACTAGACGGACCTTTGTTGGCAAAGTAATGTCCTTGCTTTTCAATATGCTCTCTAGGTTGGTCATAACTTTTCAGGTTTATACACCCTTTTTGTGTTTCCTGTCTAAAGAGTATCCTTTAGCATTTGTTGGAGAGCTGGTTTGGTGGTGCAGAATTCTCTCAGCTTTTGCTTGTCTGTAAAGCTTTTGATTATCTTTGGAAGGAATGATGCTAAAGCTGAAACTCCAGTACTTTGGCCACCTCATGCGAAGAGTTGACTCATTGGAAAAGACTCTGATGCTGGGAGGGATTGGGGGCAGGAGGAAAAGGGGACGACCGAGAATGAGATGGCTGGATGGCATCACGGACTCGATGGATGTGAGTCTGAGTGAACTCCGAGAGATGGTGATGAACAGGGAGGCCTGGCGTGCTGCGATTCATGGGGTCGCAAAGAGTCAGACACGACTGAGCGACTGAACTGAACTGAACTGTTTTTGTATCCATTTGGCCAGTCTTTGCCTTTTGGTTGGGGCATTCAACCCATTTACATTTAAGGTAATTATTGATAAGTATGATCCCTTTGCCATTTAGTTTGTTGTTTTGGGTTCGAGTCTCTACATCCTTTCTGTGTTTCCTGTCTAGAGAAGATCCTTTAGCATTTGTTGGAGAGCTGGTTTGGTGGTGCTGAATTCTCTCAGCTTTTGCTTTTCTGTAAAGCTTTTGATTTCTCCTTCATATTTGAATGAGATCCTTGCTGGGTACAGTAATCAGGGCTGTAGTTTATTTTCTTTCATCACTTTAAGTATGTCCTGCCATTCCCTTCTGTCCTGAAGAGTTTCTATTGAAAGATCAGCTGTTATCCTTATGGAGATCCCCTTGTGTGTTATTTGCTGTTTTTCCCTTGCTGCTTTTAATATTTATTTGTTCTTTGTGTTTGATCTTTGTTAATTTGATTAATATATGTCTTGGAGTGTTTCACCTTAGGTTTATCCTATTTGGGACTCTCTGGTTTTCTTGGACTTGGGTGACTATTTCCTTTCCCATTTTAGGGAAGTTTTCAACTATTACATCCTCAAGGATTTTCTCATGCCCTTTCTTTTTATCTTCTTTTTTCTGAGACTCCTATGATTCGAATGTTGGGGCATTTAACATCATCCCAGAGGTCTCTGAGGTTGTCCTCATTTCTTTTAGATTTCTTGGACTTGGGTGACTATTTCCTTTCCCATTTTAGGGAAGTTTTCAACTATTACATCCTCAAGGATTTTCTCATGCCCTTTCTTTTTATCTTCTTTTTTCTGAGACTCCTATGATTCGAATGTTGGGGCATTTAACATCATCCCAGAGGTCTCTGAGGTTGTCCTCATTTCTTTTAGTTCTTTTTTCTTTTTTCCTCTCTGTTTCATTTATTTCTACCATTCTATCTTCTACCTCACTTATCCTATCTTCTGCCTCCATTCTTCTACTGTTGGGTTCCCTCCAGAGTGTTTTTGATGTCATTTATTTCATTATTCATTATTGATTGATTCTTTTTTATTTCTTCTAGGTCCTTGTTAAACATTTCTTGCATCTTCTCAGTCCTTGTCTACAGGCTATTTATCTGTAACTCCATTTTGTTTTCAAGATTTTGGATCGTTTTCACTATCATTATTCTGAATTTTTTCAGGTAGACTCCCTATCTCCTCCTCTTTTGTTTGGTTTGGTGGGCATTTATCATGTTCCTTTACCTGCCAAGTATTTCTCTGCCTTTTCATCTTGTTTAGATTGCTGTGTTTGGGGTGGCCTTTCTGTATTCTGGCAGTTTGTGGTTCCTCTTTATTGTGAAGGTTCCTCACTGTGGGTGGGTTTGGACAGGTGACTTGTCAAGGTTTCTTCATTAGGGCAGCTTGTGTCGGTGTTCTGGTGGGTGGAGCTGGATTTCTTCTCTCTGGAGTTCAATGAAGTGTCCAGTAGTGAGTTTTAAGATGTCTGTGGGTTTGGTGTGACTTTGGGAAGCCTGTATATTGAAGCTCAGGGCTATGTTCCTGTGTTGCTGGAGAATTTGTGTGGTATGTCTTGCTCTGGAACTTGTTGGCTCTTGGGTGGTGCTTGGTTTCAGTGTAGGTATGGAGGCTTTTAGATGAGGTCTTATCAATTAATGTTCCCTGGAGTCAGGAGTTCTCTGTTGTTCTCAGGTTGTGGACTTAAGCCTCATGCCTCTGGTTTTCAGTCTTATTCTTATCTTATTCTTACAGTAGCCTCAAGACTTCTCCATCTATACAGCACTGATGATAAAACATCTAGGTTAATGATGAAGAGTTTCTCCACAGTGAGGGACACCTGGAGAGGTTCACAGAATTACATGGAGAAGAGAAGAGGGAGGAGGGAGATAGAAGTGACCAGGAGGAGAAGAGGGGGAATCAAAAGGGGAGAGAGCAAGCTAGCCAGTAATCAATTCCCTATGTGCTCTCCACAGTCTGGACCCCTCAGAGAGGTTCATGGAGTTACACAGAGAAAAGAAGAGGGAAGAAGGAGACAGAGGTGACCAGGAGGAGAAAAGGGGGAATCAAAAGGAGAGAGACTGATCCAGCCAGTAATCAGTTCCCTAAGTGTTCTCCACAGCCTGGAACACACAAAGAGATTCACAGAGTTGGGTAGAGAAGAGAAGGGGGAGGGAGGAGATAGAGGTGACCTGGTGGAGGAAAAGGAGGGTCAAAGGGGGGAGAGAGCAATCAAGCCAGTAATCACACTCCCAAGTAAAAATGGGTACTGAAGATTGGGTTCTTAAAGGTACAAAATTGATAACAAATACCAAAAAGCAAAGATTAAAAATCTAGAGTAGAGGTTAGACTCTAAAAAGTACAATATTAAAAAAGCAAAACAAATTCACAAAATGTATAAAATATATATATGAAGTTTGCTTTAAAAATAGGGTATTTTTTTGAAAGGTGATAGTAGGTTATAAAAATGAAAATTAAAGGAGTAATAGAGGACTTAAAAATTAAAAAAAATGATAACAGTAAAAATATATCTAGGAATTTCTCTGGAGCTGTTGTGGGCAGTGTGGGGTCAGTTCAGTTTCAGATAGCTCCTTGATCCAGCTTATACTTCTCAAGGTCTATAGGCCCCTTCCAGTGTAGTCAGTGCTAACTACAGGGTTTTAATCTGTTGCACCTGTCACTTCCAAAGAGGTTCCCTCTGTTTATTTTAGCTTCTTCTGTTTGCTGGTCTCTTCATTGTCTAATTTCCACCCTGACACAAGGGGGCAAAGGTGGTCACTTATTTAGGCTCACTTGTTCAGTCGTGCTGTGGGGAGGGAGGAACGCTGCAAACAAATATCACTGGCATATGTGGGGAGTGCTCACAATGTCTCAGCCACACTGGGTTTGCCCCCACTCACAGCGCATGCACTTTCTCAGCTGGGAAACTGTCTGAGGCGGGCCCTGGGTTGGTAGCACTTCCCTGGTCTAAGCCACTCAGGTTTAGGTTCTCAGATACTCCACAAAGGTGCACACTTGGTTGGGCCTGCATTTTGTGCCCTTTCCAGGTCTGAGTAGCTCAGGTGACAAGGTGCTTTGCTAGCACAGTCTCTCCAGGTGGGGAGTGTGTCTTATCACCTCCCTGGTCCCAGCTGGTCGGTTTTCTGGGTGGCAGTGGGTGCACTCATCTCAGGTGTGCTGTGTGTTTCTTCTGGGGAACTAATCTCTGGCTGCGACCCTCCTGGCAGATGTCAACCGTCCAGGATCCCAAGAAGTCTTGGTTAGCAACTGGGAGCCTCCTTGCAGTTTGGTAGAGGATGCCTCTCTGGGGCCAAGATTGTCCCTTTCTGGCTCTGTCTGCCCCCTGCCTGCCTCCCTGTCTCTGGCGGTGGATGGGCTGGTCCACAGCCTGCTAGCTGTCCTCTGGTATTCGCTCAGTCCTTTGTTCTGTGAGTGTGCCTGGCAGTGCCTTCAGTTCAGTTCAGTTCAGTTCAGTCGCTCATTCGTGTCCGACTCTTTGCGACCCCATGAATCGCAGCACGCCAGGCCTCCCTGTCCATCACCAACTCCCAGAGTTCGCCCAAACTTATGTCCATCGAGTCGGTGATGCCATCCAGCCATCTCATCCTCGGTCGTCCCCTTCTTCTCCTGCCCCAATCCCTCCCAGCATCAGAGTCTTTTCCAATGAATCAACTCTTTGCATGAGGTGGCCAAAGTACTGGAGTTTCAGCTTTAGCATCATTCCTTGCAAAGAAATCCCAGGGCTGATCTCCTTCAGAATGGACTGGTTGGATCTCCTTGCTGTCCAAGGGACTCTCAAGAGTCTTCTCTAACACCACAGTTCAAAAGCATCAATTCTTTGGCACTCAGCTTTCTTCACAGTCCAACTCTCACATCCATACATGACTACTGGAAAGCTGCTTATTAAATCTTAGATTAAAATTATTTTCTCAGAATGATACTGCTCCACTGGTTTTTGGCTTTCCTTATTACTGGTAAGAAGATCAATGCTATTCTGATTCTTTTATATTCCTATTAAAACTTTTCTTTTTCTCCTCTCTGGAAGCTGAAGAGTCCTCAGCATTCTGAGGACACTACACCAGCTATAACATGATATGTGAATAAATTTAATTAACTATTAATTTTAAATAATTATAACTATTTTTGTATTTAGAATGTATATAAAATTAAAGCCTAAACAATATCATGATCAGGAAAATTTGTTCTTTGGGTAGTAAAAGTGGTCAAAGGACTTTGTCAGGGTTAGGATAAGGATACAGATATTGAATAACTTTACTCTGTTAGAAAGTTTAAGGAAAAATATGTTTTAAAATTTGAAAATAATAATGAAAGATAAAAATATATAGCCTCCAAATCAGCAAATGGAAAGTTTTTCTACTGAACAGAAGGCATGAAAAAAAGAACAAAGAATAAATGGCTAATAGAAAATACACAATAAATCTAAATACATTAGCAATCAAAATAAATGAAACAGACTACACTCTTATTTAGAAAATGGAATATTTAAAAATGTAACTATATAAGACATACTTCTGGGAAGGAACACAGCCCCATCCATCAACAGAAAATTGGAATGGCAAACCACTTCAGTGTTTTGTCTTGAGAACCCCATGAACAGTATAAAAAGGCAAAAAGATATGACCCTGAATGATGAATTTCTCAGGTTGGTAGGTGTCCAATATACTACTGGAGAAGAGTGACTTCACTTCTTCATGCTTTAAGGAGTTATTTCTCCACTCTTCTTTTTCTCTTCTCCAGTGGATTGCATTTTGTCAGAACTCTCCACTATGACCCGACCATCTTGGGAGGCCCTACACAGCATGGCTCATAGTTTCACTGAGTTAGACAAGGCTGTGGTCCATGTGATCAGTTTTGTTAGTTTTCTGTGATTGTAGTTTTCCTTCTGTCTACCCTCTGATGGATAAGAATAAGAGGCTTATGGAAGCTTCCTGAAGAATGAAGAGATGTAGCCAAGGCAAAAACAATGCCCAACTGTGGATGTGACTGGTGATGGAAGTAAAGTCCAATGTTGTAAAGAACAACATTGCATAGGAACCTGAAATGTTAGGTACATGAATCAAGGTAAACTGGAAGTGGTCAAAAGGAGGTGGCAAGAGTGAACATTGACATTTTAAGAATCAGTGAAATAAAATGTACTGGAATGGGTGAATTTAACTCAGATGACCATTATATCTTCTGCTGTGGGCAAGAATCCCTTAGAAGAAATGGAGTAGCTATCATAGTCAACAAAAGAGTCCAACGTGAAGTACTTGAGTGCAATTTCAAAAACGACAGAATTATCTCTGTTTCCAAGGCAAACCATTCGATATCACGGCAATCCAAGTCTATGCCCCAAACACTAAGGCTGAAGAAGTTGAAGTTGAATGATTCTATGAAGTCCTACAAGACCTTGTAGAACTAACACCAAAAAAAGACGTCCGTTTCATCATAAGGGACTGGAATGCAAAAGTAAGAAGTCAAGAGATACCTGGATTAATAGGCAAGTGTGGCTTGGAGTACAAAATGAAGTAGGGCAAAGGCTAATAGTGTTTTACCAAGAGAACGCATTGGTCATAGCAAACGCCTTCTTCCAACGGCACAAGACACGACTCGATATGACAATATGGTAAATACCAAAATCAGATTGATCATATTCTTTGCAGCCAAAGATGGAGAAGCTCTATACAGTCAGCAAAAACAAGACCAGGAGCTGACTGTGGCTCAAATTATGAACTCCTTACTGCAAAATTCAGACTTAAATTGAAGAAAGTAGGAAAAACCACTAGACCATTCAGGTATGACCTAAATCAAATCCCTTGCGATTATACAGTGGAAGTGACAAATAGATTCAAGGGATTAGATCTGATAGAATACCTGAAGAACTATGGACAGAGGTTCGTGACATTGTACCCAAGGCAGGGATCAAGACCATCCCCAAGAAAAAGAAATGAAAAAAGGCAAAATCGTTGTCTGAGGAGGCCTTGCAAATAGCTGAGAAAAGAAGAGAAGCAAAAGGCAAAGGAGAAAAGGAAAGATATACCCATCTGAATGCACAGTTCCAAAGAATAGCAAGGAGAGAGAAAAAAAGTCTTCCTCAGTAATCAGTGGAAAGAAAGAGAGGAAAACAATAGAATGGGAAAGACTAGAAATCTCTTCAAGAAAATTAGAGATATCAAGGGAATGTTTCATGAAAAGATGGACACAATAAAGGACAGAATTGGTATGGACCTAACAGAAGCAGAAGATATTAAGAAGAGGTGGCAAGATTATACAGAACAACTATGCAGAAAAGATCTTAATGACCCAGATAACCATGATGCTGTGATCACTCACCTAGAGCCAGACATCCTGGAGTGCGAAGTCAAGCGGGGCTTAGGAAACATCACTACCAACAATGCTAGTGGAAGTGATGCGATTCCAGTTGAGCTATTTCAAATCCCAAAAGATAATGCTATGAAAGTGCTTCACTCAATATGCCAGTAAATTTGGGAAACTCAACGGTGGCCACAGGACTGGAAAAGATCAGTTTTCAATCCAATCCCAAAGGAAGGCAATGCCAAAGAATGATCAAACTACCACACAATTGCACTCATCTCACACACAAGCAAAGTAATGCTCAAAATTTTCCAAGCCAGGCTACAACAGTACATGAACCATGAACTTCCAGATGTTCAAGCTGCATTTAGTAAAGGCAGAGGAACCAGAGACTAATTGCCAGTGCTGGATCACCAAAAAAGCAAGGAAGTTCCAGAAAAACACCTATTTCTGCTTTATTGACTATGACAAAGCCTTTGACTGGGTGGATCACAACAAACTGTGCAAAATTCTGAAAGAGATAGGAACACCAGACCACCTGACCTGCCTCCTGAGAAATCTGTATGCAGGTCAGGAAGCAACAGTTAGAACTGGACATGGGACAACAGACTGGTTCCAAAATGGAAAAGGAGTACAACAAGGCTATATATTATCACCCTGCTTATTTAACTTGATTTCCCTCGTGGCTCAGACAGTAAAGTGTCTGCCTACAATGTGGGAGACCCAGGTGCAATCCCTGGGTCAGGAAAATCTCCTAGAGAAGGAAATGGCAACCCACTCCAGTATTCTTGCCTGGAAAATCCCATGGATGGAGAAGCCTGGTAGGCTAAAGTCCATGGGGTCACAAAGAGTTGCACAAGACTGAGCGACTTCACTTTCACTTATTTAACTTATGTGGAGAATACATCATATGAAATGCCAGGCTGGATGAAGCACAAGCTGGAATCAAGATTCCAGAGAGAAATATCACTAACTTCAGATATGCATACAATACCAGTCTTATGGCAGAAAATGAAGCAGAATTAAAGAGACTCTTGATGAAAGTGAAAGAGGAGAGTGAAAAAGCTGGCTTAAAAAGAAATATTCACGATGACCCTATATGTGAGACAGCAAAAGAGACACAGGTGTAAAGAACAGACTTTTGGACTCTGGGAGAAGGCGACGGTGCGATGATTTGAGAGAATAGCATTGAAACATGTATATTACCATATGTGAAATAGATCACCAGTCCAGGTTCGATGCATGAGACAAGGTGCTCAGGGATGGTGCACTGGTATGACCCTGAGAGATGGGATGGGGAGGGAGGTGAGAGGGGGGTTCAGAGGAAAAAAAGCAAAAACAGAACCCAAAAAACCTAAATATTCAGAAAACAATGATCATGGTATATGGTCCCGTCACTTCAAGGCAAATAGATGGCAAAACAGTGGAAACAGTGACAGTCTTTATATTCTTGGGCTCCAAAATCACTGCAGATGGTGACTGCAGCCATGAAATTAAGACACTTGCTCCTTGGGAGAAAAGCTATGATCAACCTAAACAGCATGTTAAAAAGCAGAGACATTACTTTGCTGACAAAGGTCCATCTTGTCAAAGCTATGGCTTTTCTAGTAGTCATGTATGGATGTGAGTTGGAGCATAAAGGAGGCTGAACACTGAAGAACTGATGCTTTTGAACTGTGGTGTTGGAGAAGACTCTGAGTCCCTTGGGCTGCAAGGAGATCCAACCAGTTAATTGTAAAGGAAATCAGTCCTGAATATTCCTTGGAAAGACTGATGGTGAAGCTGAAGCTCCAATACTTTGGCCACCTGATGCTAACAACTGACTCATTGGAAAAGACCCTGATTCTGGGAAAGATTGAAGGCAGGAGGAGAAGAGGACATCAGAGGTTGAGACGGTTGGATGGCATCACCAACTCAGTGGGCACGAGTTTGAGCAAACTCTGGGATTTGGTGATGGACAGGGAAGCCTGGCATGCTGCAGTGCATGGGGTCATAAGGAGTCAGACATGATTGAACGACTGAACTGAACTGAAGATATACATCCAAAAATATCTCACAGAAATGTTGAAAATAAAGGGATGGGTGAAAGTGAAAGTGTTAGTCACTCAGTTCAGTTCAGTTCAGTTCAGTTCAGTCACTCAGTCGTGTCTGACTCTTTGGGTTCCCTTGAACCATAACCCACTAGGCTCCTCTGTGCATGGAATTCTCCAGGCAAGAATACTGGAGTGGGTAGCCATTTCCTTCTCTAGCGGATCTTCCTGACCCAGGATCAAACCCATGTCTCCCACAATGCAGGCAGATTCTTTACTGTCTGAGCCACCAGGGACATATTAAGTCAAATCAGAATTTGAAGTGTTGCACTAGTGGGAATAAAGAGAGATAATCTGCAATAATATTATTTAAATTCTACCAGAAAGGTAGTCCTCAACTTGACAACTGACAACATTGCCTCAAGATAAATACAAGGAAAGTCCATAATTACATTGGGAGATTTTAGATTTACAATTTTAGAGCTTATAGATAAGCTCTATAAGTTCATTTCTATCATAAGCTTATAGAGCAAGCAGACGAAAATTGTTAAGCATATTCACTTCAAGGCAAATAGATGGCAAAACAGTGGAAACAGTGACAGTCTTTATATTCTTGGGCTCCAAAATCACTGCAGATGGTGACTGCAGCCATGAAATTAAGACACTTGCTCCTTGGGAGAAAAGCTATGATCAACCTAAACAGCATGTTAAAAAGCAGAGACATTACTTTGCTGACAAAGGTCCATCTTGTCAAAGCTATGGCTTTTCTAGTAGTCATGTATGGATGTGAGTTGGAGCATAAAGGAGGCTGAACACTGAAGAACTGATGCTTTTGAACTGTGGTGTTGGAGAAGACTCTGAGTCCCTTGGGCTGCAAGGAGATCCAACCAGTTAATTGTAAAGGAAATCAGTCCTGAATATTCCTTGGAAAGACTGATGGTGAAGCTGAAGCTCCAATACTTTGGCCACCTGATGCTAACAACTGACTCATTGGAAAAGACCCTGATTCTGGGAAAGATTGAAGGCAGGAGGAGAAGAGGACATCAGAGGTTGAGACGGTTGGATGGCATCACCAACTCAGTGGGCACGAGTTTGAGCAAACTCTGGGATTTGGTGATGGACAGGGAAGCCTGGCATGCTGCAGTGCATGGGGTCATAAGGAGTCAGACATGATTGAACGACTGAACTGAACTGAAGATATACATCCAAAAATATCTCACAGAAATGTTGAAAATAAAGGGATGGGTGAAAGTGAAAGTGTTAGTCACTCAGTTCAGTTCAGTTCAGTTCAGTTCAGTCACTCAGTCGTGTCTGACTCTTTGGGTTCCCTTGAACCATAACCCACTAGGCTCCTCTGTGCATGGAATTCTCCAGGCAAGAATACTGGAGTGGGTAGCCATTTCCTTCTCTAGCGGATCTTCCTGACCCAGGATCAAACCCATGTCTCCCACAATGCAGGCAGATTCTTTACTGTCTGAGCCACCAGGGACATATTAAGTCAAATCAGAATTTGAAGTGTTGCACTAGTGGGAATAAAGAGAGATAATCTGCAATAATATTATTTAAATTCTACCAGAAAGGTAGTCCTCAACTTGACAACTGACAACATTGCCTCAAGATAAATACAAGGAAAGTCCATAATTACATTGGGAGATTTTAGATTTACAATTTTAGAGCTTATAGATAAGCTCTATAAGTTCATTTCTATCATAAGCTTATAGAGCAAGCAGACGAAAATTGTTAAGCATACAGAATGTTTGAATAATGAAGTTAACTAGGTGTCAATAAATTTAAAAATTAATATATTTCCAAATATAATAGAATGCTTTCAAAAATTAGTCACATATTCAAACTTAAAGGAAATCTAAAAAGGATAAAAGATCTGTAATCATACTGACCATGCTCTCTGATCACAGTAAATTGAACTAGAAATCAAGCACCAAAAAAAAAAAAAAAAAACCAGTTAAAAACATAATATTTTCAAACTCAAAAATGCTCTGAGAACTAACTCTTGATTAATAAGACAAACACAACAGAAATCATGGGATAGAAATTTAGAACTGAATGACAATGAAAGTACTGACTGAATTTCAAAGTTTATAATATGCATCTAAAACAGAACTTAGAAGGAAATTTACAGTCTAAAATGTTTTTATTTAAAATGAAAAGATTAAAAATTAAGATACTAGTTGAAAATGCTAAGTCGCTTCAGTTGTGTCCGACTCTGTGCGACCCCACAGATGGCAGCCTACTGGGCTCCGCCATCCCTGGGATTCTCCAGGCAAGAACACTGGAGTGGGTTGCCATTACTTTCTCCAATGCATGAAAGTGAAAAGTGAAAGTGAAGTCGCTCAGTCGTGTCTGACTCAGCGACCCCATGGACTGCAGCCTACCAGGCTCCTCCGTCCATGGGAGTTTCCAGGCAAGAGTGCTGGAGTGGGATGCCATTGCCTTCTCTGACTAGTTGAAAATAAAGGACTAATTATTAGAAAATTATTAGAATTAGAATTAGAAAAAGAGTGGCAGACTCCCAGTTAATATGGAAGAAACAGAGACTTTATGGGATCAGAAAGCTTTTTAGAAAATGCTTCTTGAGAAAAGAACAGGAAGCTTATAAAAACATATTCAGAAATAATAATAAAAAATAAAAACATGAAAAGAACAATACATTTATTAGAGCATGATGTTGAGAAAATCTCCCATAAAACAGTGAAAAGACAAATTTAAGAAAGCAGGAGATAAAAAGAGAATTAGAGACAAAGCAGCAAAAGAACCAAGAAAATAGAAGAAAAGAAATGATCAATTAAATGATTCAGGAATATTCCCCATAGATGAATGACCCAATTTTCTATTAAATGACTCCCTTTGCCAACAAAGGTCCATCTAGTCAAGGCTATGGTTTTTCCAGTGGTCATGTATGGATGTGAGAGTTGTACTATGAAGAAGGCTGAGTGCCAAAGAATTGATGCTTTTGAACTGTGGTGTTGGAGAAGACTCTTGAGAGTCCCTTGGACTGCAAGGAGATCCATCCAGTCCATTCTGAAGGAGATCAGCCCTGGGATTTCTTTGGAGGGAATGATGCTAAAGCTGAAACTCCAGTACTTTGGCCACCTCATGCGAAGAGTTGATTCATTGGAAAAGACTCTGATGCTGGGAGGGATTGGGGCAGGAGGAGAAGGGGACGACCGAGGATGAGATGGCTGGATGACTCGATGGACGTGAGTCTGGGTGAACTCCGGGAGTTGGTGATGGACAGGGAGGCCTGGCATGCTGCGATTCATGGCGTCGCAAAGAGTCGGACACAACTGAGCAACTGAACTGGTGTCTCTTCCAGTTTTCTCTGGGGTTGATGGTCTCTTTCTTCTTTACTTTGGTAGTTCTTTGCCTTTCCTAGTTTTCATTTCTCTTTTAACTTTACTCATGGTGGGCTTTGTTTTCAATGTTCTGTTTACTTTGTTGATTATCCTTCATAATGTTGGATTACTTCTTACATTTTGGAATTTGATTTGTAAGCTCATTTGTTTTCCCTTCCTCTTACCTTGGAAGTTTTATAGCTGCTCATTCTTGTCTTTCTGGGCCCCCAGTCTAAAACTAGATCTAATAATGACATTTGGGGGCTCCTGTCTCCCAGTGATCTTGGGGAAACTGACAGATCTGGTCAAACAAGGGGGATTGGTTCAAACTAAGGTTCCAAGGAGTGTGTCCATCATTTTGTGTTCGTGGTCTTGCTTATTTATTGTAGCTCTACCCTCAGGTAACATTTGAGGGTAATTTCTTTAGGTTCCTTTCAAGGGGACGAATTGGCACACATCCTGCTTTCTAGCTTCACAGTCTGAGTCTGCCTCTGTTTCCCTTACTTATTTGAATCCCTCCAGTCTCCTTGGCCATGCAAGAGCTAAATCTTTGACTACCACTGTCTATTCTTGGGCCCTGAATTGAGTAAGCTCATAGTCTCAGCCCATTTCTTGTTCATGGATATATGTCTCTTGTATTTGATCTTGACTACATTTCTTACTGTTACTTTTTATGTCTTATGCATTATTGCTATGTATTTTGATCAGAGAGGATTTTCAAAGTAAGGAGTCAGTGAGGAATTTTAATTGGAAGTCCACCTGACTGATCTTTTACATCATTTACCCTGGATTTAACATTCACTGTGGCTGCATATGATTGTCTGAACCCAGGTCATTTGTCTGAGTCATGTTTTTCCAGCACTTTCAAGTCTTCCACCAAAACTCATAATTTGGTGATTTCCTAAACTCACAAAGGGAATTCAGATTTAGGGTTGCCAAACAAATAACTATCTACAATGACATATGCCCTGGAAATCTATGAAAAGATATCCTCTGTCTGACCATTACATACAAATTCTTAATCTCTTTACAAAACCACATAACTACTCAAATATTAACAAGTGAAAGTTTAATTTCCATATAGTGCAAAACTGTAAACCCTACAGATCAACATGACCATATAAAACAGAGCTTTTTGTTAAAAGTATGACTAAAATGCACAGTGGCCTGATTTTATACTTTATAATAGCTTTTAATCTGCATTGGTTGGAACTCTAAAGGCCCATCTGTTCTAACAGAAGACTTTGTCAACTTTATATTTTTATGACACTACTGTAATTGCAAGATTTTGTGATATTTGTAGTGTTTGAACTGAAAATAATGAGAAAAATAATCTATAAAAAGGTTTGGGATGCCATCGACTTTCTAGCAGTTACCATGCAATCACAGATGCCAAGGACATTTAAAGATTTAATTACATGGAACGTGAGGCTCTCTTTCTAGTTTCAAAACCTGTGGACTTTTAGTATCAGAGATAATGGGGAAAAGAAAAATGATTGGAGTTTCCGGATTCCCTTTCCCTTCACATCTGAGAAAATATTTCCTTTGCCTTATGCCCACAGGAAAAGATTAACACTCTTTTGGTCCTGTAAGAATCTCCTTTTACAACTTCTGTATGGAAAATGAACGGAAGCCTTCCCTTGAACATTTATCAGTGACTCTATGCCTCTTCTTCATATACCATCTATGAATTAAAACGTGGACCTCTGTTCTTCCTGAAAACATGAACCTATCTCTGCAATGGTCAAAGTCTGCAGGTTTTCTCACAAAATTTTACAGTTAAATTCCAATAGACTATTGAGTTTGCTCCCCATATTCTCATAAATGATAAAGGCACATCTGATTCCATATATGGACACTGTGACCATTTTAAAGTATCTTCACCTTAGAAGATAACTCCCTTGTAAAGATCGTATATACTTCTGTAATATGTCTGAATTACTGCAATAGCATATTCTTGGGGTATCCTCTTTGCCTTCTTGACCTTCATATAAGGGATACCCTAGAACATGATCAAAAATTCTCTGTGCATTCACCAGATGAGAGATTTATTAATTGACTATAATTTGGTAATGATCTATCACCTTCTCCTCTGAATATTCATCCCTTATTTTGTTTTTAACCATTTAATGTCTCTGTTTAGATATATGTTTACCACCTTAAACTGGGTACAGGTTAAGTCTAAGTTCTCCTTAACCTGAATTCAACTGGTAACACTTTGACTTAAATGATACTTTTACTGGAAGAGGTAAAGGTGAAGTAAGGAGACAAACAGGTCTGGGAGCCTATATTAAGAGTGAATTAAGAAACATGTGTTTTTAGAATGAGAGAAAATATTTGCAAATGATGCAACTGACAAGGGATTAATCTCCAAAATATACAAACAGCTCATGTAGCTCTATGTTAAAAAAAAAAAAAAAGCAGCACAATCAAAAAATGGGCAGAAGATCTAAATAGACATTTTCCCAAAGACTAATAGCCAACAAAGCACATGAAAAAATGCTCAACATCACCAATCACCAAAAAAATGCAAATCAAAACTATTCCATATAGTTTTGGAATATAATGAGGTATCACCTTACACTGGTCAGAATGGCCATCATCAAAAAGCCTACAAACAATAAATGTTGGAGAGGGTGCGAAGAAACAAGAACTTGCCTACACTGTTGGTGGGGATGTAAATTAGTACAATCACTATGGAGAACAGTATGGAGGTTCCTTAAAAAACTTAAAACAGAACTAACCATATGATCCATCAATCCCACTCCTAGGAATATATCTGGAGAAAATCATAGTTTGAAAATAGACACACACCTCAACGTTCATTGTAGCACTATCTACAATTGCCAAGACATAGAAGCAATCTGAATGTCCATCGACAGATGAATGGATAAAAATGTGGTACATATATACAATGGAATATTACTCACCTATAATAAAGAATGACATGATGCCATTTGCAGCAACATGGATGGACATAGAGATTATCACAGTAAATGATGTAAATCAGACAAGGGAAAGACAAATATATGATATCATTCATATGTGGAATCTATCTTAAAAAAAACAGATACAAATGAATTTATTTACAAAATAAAAGGAGACTTACAGATATACAAAACAAACTTATGGTTACCAAAGAGGAAAGGATAAATCAGGAGCTTGGGATGAACATACACACATTACTGTATATAAGATAGATGACGAATAGGGACCTACTAAATATCACAGGGAACTTGATCTAATGTTCTGTGATGACTTACATAAGAAAAGAATCTGAAAAAGAATGAACATACATATATGTATAACTTATTCACTTTGCTGTACACCTGAAATTAACACAACATTGTAAATCAACTATAATAAAATTAAAATATTAAAAAAAATGTGTTTCCATCTAGAAAAAACAGTTAAGCATGCACCCATTTGCTAGTCTTGTCTCCTCAAAGAAAATGTCCTTGAATTAGCTTCTAGTGCACTTATGATCTTCTCCATGGTATCTGGCATGCTGTGAATGTTCAGAAAAGGTCATATTTAGCTTCTATTTTATATTCTCCATGTTAAATTCAAGGTTAAAATAAAAATATAACAAATATAACAAAACACAGTGAACTTATATCAGACTATTCATTGTGATTGGTCAAGTGATAAAAGTTGTACTGAAAGTAAACAGTTGAAGATAAACACAATTCAGACAATACAGACAGTGAAACAAATATTTTAGAATTTTCTAAATAATCATCATTTATAATGGAATAACTGTTTTAAATAATGTATTTAGTTAAACTCCTATATCTTTATGGACATATTCCTTTTGAAACTATTAGGAGCAGAAATGAGTGCTCTGTAAGAAAGATACACTGTTATCTGGCATCAATAAAGTCAATAAGAACATTATTGTACCAGTAAAAGCTTATTCCTCAGCTTCCAGTCTTTGAAGCAGAAATTACTGCAAATTTACATCAGACTTTAAGAAAATAATATAAGCACTACACATTATTTTACCCAGTTTCCTCAGATTTAAAATTAAGCTATTTTAGGGGGAGGGGTAGTGAGAAGAGGAAAGTTTTGCATTATGAGACTTACCACTTCTCTTGCGTTCAGGAGAAGGCCCTACTCACACTACAGTAAAAACAATATCTAAAAAACAATGAAGAAAATAGGCTAGACTCAGTATCAAATTAGGAGTTTGGGATTAACATGTACACACTACTATATATATTAATCCCAAACTATCCCCAAATAAGGACCTACTATATAGCTCAGGAAACTCTATTCAATATTTTATAATAACCTATAAGGGAAACAAACCTGAAAAAATATAAAGAATATATATATACACACAAAACTGAATCACTTTCCTATACACCTGAAACTAATACAATGTTATGAATCAACTATATTTCAATTTTAAAAAGTAATAAATGAATAAATAAAAACAACAAAAGTTAATATTAACACAAAAGTAAGGACAGGCAGAGGTAGAACAATGCAGTAATTTTCAAAACAACATAGAATGAAAATAAGTGGTCCCCCCTTACATCTCATGCTCATATCATACTGCTGCTACCTGCCAGAAACCAGAGACAAATTTGGGGAAGAATTCATATTTTTTTGAACAAAACTAGGGATTGAAATCTAAAGAAGGCTGGATGAAAAGCTTTTCTTCAAGGAACATATATGAAGGGTGAAGGAGGAGGTGGTGGCTGAGGAGGAGTTTAACTAGGAATAAAATGTGACAATTTGACAACTCCCTCCTCCTATAATTCCTTTCTAGTCACAAGTACTCTCCCTCCCTTCCCTAGCTCTTGGCAACCACTGGTGTGTTCTCCATCCTTATAGTTTTCTCTCTTTTAGAATGACACATAAATGGAATTATACAATATGTAGCCTTTGTGTCTGGCTTCTTTCACACAGCATAATTCCCTGGAGACTCTTTCAACTTTTGCATATATAAATAGTTTATTCATTTCTTCTAATGAGTAGTATTCCAGTATATGGATATACTGCTCTTTGGTTTAAACATGAACCTCTTTGAAGGACATCTGTGTTGTTTCCAGGTTTGGTTTGTTATAAATAAAGTTGCTATCCACATACAAGTTTTTGCGTGAGCATATGTTTTTATTGTTCTATGATAAATGATCAAGGGTGCAATTGTGAGTTGTTACTGGAGCTTCCCTAGTGGCTCAGAGGATAAAGAATCTACCTCCAATGCACGAGACCTGGGTTCAGTCCCTGGGTTGGGGTGATCCCCTGGAGAAGGAACGGCTCACCACTCCAGTATTCTTGCCTGGAGAATTCCGTGGATAGAGGAGCCTGGTGGGCCACAGTCTATGGTATCGCAAAGAGTCAGACACGACTGAGCAACTAACACTTTCAGGGCAAATATATGTTTCGTCTTATAAGAAACTATCAGAATTACTGTGCCATTTTACATTCTCACCAGCAATGTATAAAAAATATAGCTACACCTGGTCATTGATAGCAGTTAGTATTAACAGTATTTTTTACTTTAATCTTTCCAATAGGCATGTGATTTTTCTGTATTGTGATTTTAACTTGTCAAATATTCTTATGCATCAATTGAAAACATTATGTGATTTTTTTCCTTCCTTAGTATGTTAATATAGTGGAAAACATTGATGGATTTTTTTTTTTTGAGGAGGCAAATTTAAAAACATAAACGTATTTTAGGGCAGTCTTAGGTTACAGAAAAATTGAGCAGAAGTGCAGAAATTTCCCAAATAGCTCCTGCCCCCACACATGCAGAGCCTCCCCCACTATCCACATCCCACAATAAAGTGGTACATTTGTTACAATTTGTGAACCTACAATGACATATTAAAATTACCCAAACTCTGTATTTTATATTAAGGTTCACTCTTCGTTTGCATACTTATGAGTTTGAAAAAATGTGAAATGAAATTTATCCACCACTGCAGTATCATAAGTATTTTCATGTCCTAAAAGTCGTATGTGCTCTGTCTAATCATCATCCCTTGCTCTACCCCAAACCTCTGACAACCACAGATCCGCTTATTGCCTCCATAGTTTAGACTTTTCCAGAAAATTATATTGTTGGGATCATACAGTATGTAGGCTTCTCAGATGGCTCATTTGTCAGATGTCTACCTTCTTTGGTGAGGTGCCTGTTCAGATCTTTTGCCCATTTAATAGGTTGGTTGCTTTCTTGTTGTCAATTTTTCAGAGTTCTTTGTATATTTTGGATAAGAGTTCTTCATCATATATACCATTTGCAATGATACTCTCCCAGTCTGTGTCTTCTCATTCTCTTGACATTGAAGGATTTTTGAATCTTGAATCAGCTTCATATTCTTGGAATAAATCCTACTTAGCCATGCTATATACATTTTAAAATATGTTACTCAATACAATTTGTACAATATATCCTTGCTGCTTATTTTTTTATCTCTGTCTTGTCCCTCCCACTTCCCTCTACCCACTGGTAATATTAGTTCATTTTCTATATCTGTGAGTCCATTTCTGTTTTGCTATATATGTTGGTTTCTATTATTTTTTAGATTCCACATATAAGTGACATCATGCACTATTTATCTTTCTCAAAAGGCAAAAAGTCTCAAACCTGACTTATTTCACTAAGGGTAAAATCATCTGAGTTCATCCACACTGCTGAAAATGGCAAAATTTCATTCTTTTTTATAGCTGAGTAAAATTCCATTGTGACACACAACAACTTTCTTAACCATTTGTCAGGTGATGTATACTTCAGTAGATTGTTTTCATATCCTGGCTATTGTAAATAGTGCTGTTATGAACACTGGTGTGCATATATCTTTTCAAATTAGTGTTTTTGGCTTTTTTCTGGATATATACCCAGGAGTGGAATTGCTAGAGTGTATGGTAGTTCTATTTTCAGATTTTTGAGGAACCACTATGCTGTTTCCGTAGTGGCTGCACCGATTTGCATTCCTACTAACAGTGTACAAGGGCTCCTTTTTTCTTGACATTCTTGCTAACATTTGTTATTGGTAGACTTTTGAGGGTAGTCTTCTTGATAAAAGTGTGAGGTTATATCTCATTGTTGATATTGTAAATTTTGATTTACAGTTCTCTAATAATTAGTGATGTTGAGTATCTTTTCTCATGTTTCCTAGCCATCTTTATGTATTTGTTGGAAAAATATCTACTCAGGTCTTCTACCATTTTGTATTGGGTTTTTAAATATTGAGTTGTATGAGCTGTTTATATATTTTAAATATTAACCCCTTGAAGGTCTATCATTTGCAAATATTTTCTCCCATTTCATAAATTTTCTTTTCATTTTGTCAATGGTTTCCTTTGCTGTGTAAAAGTTTTTATGTTTAATTAGATCACATTTGTTGATTTTTGCTTTTGTTTCTTTTGTTTTAGACAGAGCCAAAAGAATATTGCTGTGATTTTGTCAACAAGTGTTGTGCCTATGTTTTCTTCTAGGAGTTTTATGGTTTCAAGACTTACATTAGGTCTTTAATCTATTTTAATTTAGTTTTGCATATGGTGAAAGAAAATGTTCTGATCTCATTCATGGCCAGTTTTCCCAGCACCACTTATTGAAGAGAATGTTTTTTCCCTATTGTATATTCATTCTTGCCATCTTTGGCCATAAATGTGTGGTTTTATTTCTGGGCTCTGAATTCTTTATCTGGTAAAAGCTGTTATTTCTGTTTCATTATTTTTCAAAGGTTTTCTCTTGCTCTTTCAATTAACAGTAGTTCCTCTGCTTTTTTCATTTTGCTTAATTTTCCCTCTATGACTTCTTGTGAAATGGTTACTTATTGCAGTCTTGAAAGTGTGTTCTTATGTGGGAGTATACCTATACAGATTGCATGGGTTCAAAGCCTTTGATGGAGAGCTAGATTTGATGTGGTTGCAAATCTCAGTTTTTCCTCAGGGTGTGCTGACAGCTATCACCTTGGTAGTGGGTGGTCTGAAGATGGAGGAGCTAGAGCTGGCATCAGGTGTGAGATGGGACTACCCCTCTGCTCATTAGCCATCACCACCCTACTGGGGATGATGTCTGACCCCAGGTTGCTGAAACAGAAGCTCTGAGTGTATGGCCCAAGCTGGCTCTGTTCACTTTAAGTGTGTGTTTCTCCTCTCTGAACACTGGGACTCCTGCCCCAGAGGGAGAATTTCTGTGGCAAGGGGAGCCCATGAGGCTTTTGTTGGCTACAGACAGAGGCCCAAGCTGTCCCCAGTGCACTACTTCATAGTCCCTTTGTTCCTTATAGCCAATTTCTGCCCTCAGCTGCCCCTGCCCTGTTGTGGAGCCACAACACTGGGTAGGTAGGGCCTGTGTGAACTCTCGGACTGTATCAGGGTATGAGCTGTGGTCAAATGGCTTCCACTAGAGATCTGGGCTTCTTTGGATGTGCTGCTTGAATAAACGCCAACAATGGATTCTAACACACCACCCAGGCTCTACCCTGAGACCATGTCGCCTTTGTACCCCACTGCCATCTCTTCTCCCCAGTAATGACCAGCTCAGATTCAGTGCCACAGCGTGATGTGGCATGAGCAGGGCCAGAAAGTTCAGTTGGTTTAAGCTGGGATGTGTAATGAGGCAGTAACAGATAACCCAGCAGCCACTAAAGCAGTTCTCTAATCACATTCTATGCTGTGCCTCAAACGATAGCCAGAGCATGAATGCTCCTCGTAAGCAGAGTTCAGGCTTCCCACAATCCTCCTGAGTGTCCCACTGGTCCTCCAACCAACCAATGGGGCTCGTCTCTCCTGTGTAGGATCCTGGGACTGGAGCACCCAATCTGTAGCTCTCACTGCTCATTCCCCAGTGTTGGTGTCAACCTGTATATCCTTCCTTTTTCATCTTAGTCCTCTTGCAGGGGCAAAAATCCTGACCCAAAGACTTTCCTTTCCTTCTTACCTGATTATATGTGGATCTTTCTTATAACCTTCGCTGTATGGGGGGTGGTCCAGCAGTCGTGAAGAGATACCCCACATCCAAGATAAGAGAAACTAAGTAAGATGGTAGGCACTGAGAGAGGAGATCTGAGGGCAGACAGACTGAAACCACAATCACAGACAACTAGCCAATTTGATCACATGGACCACAGCCTTGTCTAACTCAATGAACCTAAGCCGTGCCATGTGGAGCCACCCAAGACAGATGAGTCATGGTGGAGAGGTCTGACAGAATGTGGTCCAATGGAGAAGGGAATGGCAAACCACTTCAGTATTCTTGCCTTGAGAACCCCATGAACAGTATGAAAAGGCAAAAATATAGGACACTGAAAGATGAACTCCCCAGGTCGGTAGGTGCCCAATATGCTACTGGAGATCAGTGGAGAAATAACTCCAGAAAGAATGAAGGGATGGAGCCAAAGCAAAAACAACACCCAGTTGTAGATGGGACTGGTGATAGAAGCAAGGTTCGATGCTGTAAAGAGCAATATTGCATAGGAACCTGGAATGTCAGGTCCATGAATCAAGGCAAATTGGAAGTGGTCAAACAAGAGATGGCAAGAGTGAACATCGACATTCTAGGAATCAGTGAACTAAGATGGACTGGAATGGGTGAATTTAACTCAGATGATCATTATATTTACTACTATGGGCAGGAATTTCTTAGAAGAAATGGAGTAGCCATTATAGTCAACAAAAGAGTCTGAAATGCAGTACTTGGATGCAATTTCAGAAAAGAAAGAATGATCTCTGTTCATTTCCAAGGCAAACTATTCAATATCACAGTAATCCAAGTCTATGCACCAACCAGTAACTCTGAAGAAGCTGAAGTTGAACAGTTCTATGAAGACCTATAATACCTTCTAGAACTAACATCCAAAAAAGATGTCCTTTTAATTATAGGGGACTAGAATGCAAATGTAGGAAGTCAAGAAACACCTGGAGTAACAGGCAAATTTGGCCTTGGAGTACAGAATGAAGCAGGGCAAAGGCTAATAGAGTCTATTTCTGCTTTATTGACTATGCCAAAGCCTTTGAATGTGTGGATCACAAGAATCTGTGGAAAATTCTGAAAGAGATGGGAATACCAGAACATGTGATCTGTCTCTTGAGAAATCTTTATGCAGGTCAGGAAGCAACACTTAGAACTGGACATGGAACAACAGACTGGATTGAAATAGGAAAAGGAGTATGTCAAGGCTCTATACTGTCACCTTATTTAACTTATATGCAGTGTACATCATGATGGGTAGACCCAGCCCAAGTAAATCAAACTTGGACACCCCCATCAAGCACTTTTTGCCACCTCAAAATGAACACAGACCAGCAAAGCTGAATTAAGGATCCACATTCACAGAGAAGGAAAATTATTTCAGTGTTAAAATACAGAACATGGAAACAAAGATCAGAAGATGTGTATAAGAGACAGAATCAAGATTGCCGGGAGAAATATCAATAACCTCAGATATGCAGATGACACGACCCTTATGGCAGAAAGTGAAGAACTAAAGAGCCTCTTGTTGAAAGTGAAAGAGGTGAGTGAAAGGGTTGGCTTAAAGCTCAACATTCAAAAAAGGTCATGACATCTGGTCCCATCACTTCAATGGAAACAGTTGGGGAAACAGTGGAAACAGTGACTGACTTTATTTTTCTGGGCTCCAAATTTACTGCAGATGGTGATTGCAGCCATGAAATTAAAAGATGCTTACCCCTTTGAAGGAAAGTTATGAGAAACCTAGACAGCATATTAAGAAGCAGAGACATTACTTTGCCAACAAAGGTCTGTCTAGTCAAGGCTATGGTTTTTCCAGTAGTCATGTATGGATGTGAGAGTTGGACTATAAAGAAAGCTGAGCACCAAAGAATTGATGCTTTTGAACTGTGATGTTGGAGAAGACTCTTGGGAGTCCCTTGGACTGCAAGGAGATCCAACCAGTCCATCCTAAAGGAGATCAGTCCTGGGTGTTCATTGGAAGGACTGATGTTGAAGCTGAAACTCCAATACTTTGGCCACCTGATGTGAAGTACTGACTCATTTGAAAAGACCCTGATGCTGGGAAAGATTGAGGGCAGGAGGAGAAGGGGACGACAGAGGATGAGATGGTTGGATGGCATCACCGACTCAATGGACGTGGGTTTGGGTAGACTCCAGGAGTTGTTGATGTACAGAGAGGCCTGGCATTCTGTGGTTCATGGGGTCCCAAAGAGTTGGACACAACTGAGCGACTGAACTGAACTGAACTGAAGAATTGTTCCACATGTAAGTGTATTTTTGATATGTCATGGGAGGAGGTGAACTCTACATCTTACTCTGCCAGTCTTTCCAATATAAACCATGAGATGTATTTTTAAAAGCTATTTAATTTATTTTAACTGGAGCCTAATTACTTTACAGTATTGTGGTAGCTTTTGACAAACATCAACATGAATCAGCCACAGGTGTAACGTGTCCTCTCCCCCCATCCTGAACCCCCCTCCCACCTCCATCCCCAGCCCATCCCAATGTACTTTTGATGTGTTCAGGCAGGAGGGAGGTGAGCTCCACCTCCTCTCTCTCCACTATCTTGATCAATCCAGCTCAGGTTCAATTTTTTTTTTTTTTTTGAGTAAAAAGCTTCTCACCTTGATGTCTGCCTTTAGTCAGTTTCCAGAGCCTTAATATGGTTGTTTTTGTTACTTTTATCAAGTTAATTTTATCTGAGAGAATTTACTAAGCTCCTGACTTCATTATTCTGCAAGTCTTGTCCCTTGATTAATGCAATTTTATTTCTAATTAGGAAATTAATGTGTTGAGCATCCAATGTAGCACAAGTTTTTGATTATATCATTATTTCCCCTCTCATATATTTGGTAATGTAAAAATGAATGTACTGTGATCTAAATGGAATCATGGAGCCAGAAACTCAGCTAAGCCAGTACCACAAGCCCCAACAGTATATGAACAAGCAGGGAAAGCACATCTGTGCTTATGTCCAACTAAGAGTGGGCTTCCTTGGTGACTCAGATGGTAAAGAATCAACTTGCAATGCGGGAGACCTGAGTTCAGTCTCCAGGAAGATCCCCTGGAGAAGGGAATGGCAACCCATTCCAGTATTCTGGCCTGGAGAATTCCATGGACAGAGCAGCCTGGCAAGCTACAGTCCATCATGGGGTCACAAAGAGTCAGACACGACTGAGTGACTTTCACACACACACACACACACACCAGCTAAGAGTACTTAAAAAGTTTTCCAGGTATTCTTCAGTACTGTGGACCTACTTTCTTCAGTTACAAAACCTGTACTAGTAAGTTCCTAGATAGCTAGGTATACCCTCAATGATTTTGAATACAATTTAATAATATTTACATAAGTGTGGACACCATTCTCCGTAAACAACCAAACAAAGCTCAAAGCAGTTTCCAGTATTATAGTTTGTTCTTCCTCTGGTAGTTTCTGAAAATTAACTCTTAATTCTGGATTGTTATCATAGGCTTATAGTAGATATAGCAGAATTATATAGTGTTGTCAGTGTGAAATTCATTGTCTTGTAAATTAATCATGCCACACTCTTTCTGGTACTTGATTCTGAATTATTTTTGCATTATTTTAAGGAAAGGAATGATTCCAGTTCATTTCAATTCAGTCGCTCAGTCGTGTCTGATTCTTTTCGACCCCAATACATGGACGGCAGCATGCCAGGCTTCCCTGTCCATCACCAGCTTCTGGAGCTTGCTCAAACTCTTGCCCATCGACTCAGTGATGCTATCCAACCATCTCATCCTCTGTCATCCTCTTCTCCTCCCGCCTTCAATCCTTCCCAGCATCAGGGTCTTTTCCAGTGAGTCAGTTCTTCAAATTAGGAGGCCAAATCATTGGAGTTTCAGCTTCAGCATCAGTCCTTCCAATGTATATTCAGGACTGATTTCCTTTAGGATTGACTGGTTTGATCTCCTTGCAGTCCAAGGGACTCTTAAGAGTCTTCTCCAACACCACAGTTCAAAAGCATCAATTCTTCAGTGCTTAACTTTCTTTATAGTACAACTTTCACATCCATACATGATTACTGGGAAAACTATAGCTTTGACTAGATGGACCTTTGTCAGCAAAGTAATGTTTCTGCTTTTTAATAGATTGTCTAGGTTGGTCATAGCTTTTCTTCCAAGGAGCAAACATCTTTTAATTTCATGGCTTCAGTCACCATCTGCAGTGATTTTGGAGCCTCCTCCCCCACCCCCCACCAAATAAAATCTGGCACTGTTTCCATTGTTTCCCCATCTATTTGCCAAGACATGATGGGACTGGATGACATGATCTTAGTTTTCTGAATGTTGTGTTGTAAGCCAACTTTTTCACTCTCCTCTTTCACTTCCACAAGAGGCTCTTTAGTTCTTCTTCTCTTTCTGCCATAAAGGTGGTGTCATCTGCATAACTGAGATTATTGATATTTCTCCCTGCGGTCTTGATTCCATCTTGTGCTTCATACAGCCTGGCATTTCACATGATATACTCTGCATATGTGTTGTATAAACAGGGTGACAATATACAGCCATGACATATTCCTTTTCCTATTTGGAACCAGTCTGTTGTTCCACGTCCAGTTCTAACTGTTGCTTCCTGATCTGCATACAGATTTCTCAGGAGGCAGGTCAGGTGGTCTGGGATTCCCATCTCTTTCAGAATTTTCCACAGTTTGTTGTGATCCACACAGTCAAAGGCTTTAGTATAGTCAATGAAGCAGAAGTAGATGTCTTTCTGGAACTCCCTGGCTCTTTTTGATGATCCAAGGAATGTTGGCAATTTTATCTCTGGTTCCTGTGCCTTTTCTAAATCCAATTTGAACATCTGGAAGTTCTTGGTTCACGTATTGTTGAAGCCTGGCTTGGAGAATTTTAAGCATTACTTTGCTAGCATGTGAGATGAGTGCAATTGTGTGGTAGTTTGAACATTTTTTGGCATTGCCTTCTTTTGTGATTGGAATGAAAACTGACTTTTTCCAGTCCTGTGGCCACTGCTGAGTTTTCCAAATTTTCTGGCATATTGAGTGAAGCACTTTCACAGCATCATCTTTTAGGATTTGAAATAGCTCAACTGGAATTCCATTACCCCCACTAGCTTTGTTCATAGTGATGCTTCCTAAGGCCCACTTGATTTCACATTCCAGGGACTGGCCCATTTTATCTAAACCTTGGATGCCTTTAACATGGTTGCTTAGCTGGTTAAATCACGTGTCTGATAAACCTTAGTTGATATGAAATTTTAATTTAGGATTAAATAGTTTATCAGCAAAGTCTTTTGGTAATTTAGGGGAATTAGCAGTGAAGATCCAGGGTATCTTTTTGAAAATAGCATTTTTACTTTGGTTGAACTTAAAGGCTGTTAGGAGAACTTCTTAAGCAGAAAAACATAAAATGCAAAGAGTCACTAACTTCTTATTCACCTGGTTCATATCATAGCCAGCTAATTGTCAATCCTAAATACTTCCAGTTTTACTTAGATTTAATTGATATACAACACTGTTTAAGGAGTACAGCATAATGATTTGACATATATACATCATGAAATGATTACCACAGTAGTTAATGACCATCCTTCATCTCATATAGCTACAAAATAAAAGAAAAAGAATTTTTTCCCTTGTGATGAGAACTGTTAGGATTTTGGTCTCTTAACAACTCATGTATATAATATACAGCAGTATATTATATTTATCATGTTAATTATATTTATATTATATTATCATATTATACATTACAGCCCTAGCACTTATCTATAACTTGAAATTTGTACCTATCAACTACCTTCATATAATTCCACCTCCCCACTGGTAACCACAAATCTGATCCCTTTTTCTATTAGTTTGTCTGTCTGTTTGTTTTGGAAGTATAACTGACCTACTACATTATGTAAGTTCCTGGTGCACAGGATTTGTGCCTTCATGCTAAGTCACTTCAGTTGTATCTGACTCTGTGACCCTATGGACTATAGTCCACCAGGCTCCTTTGTCCATGGGGATTCTCCAGGCAAGAATACTGAAATAGGTTGTTGTGCCTTCCTTCAGGGGATCTTCCTGACCCAGGGATCAAACTCCCATCTTCTATGTCTCCTGCATTGGCAGACGGGTTTTTTTTTTTTTTTTAACCACTAATGCCACCTGGGAAGCTACTGATGCACAGCATAGTGATTTTTACATATTAAAAAACAATCATAACAAGTTTAGTTACCATCTGTCATCAAATATATTACATTATTATTGACTATATTCTCTAAACTGTATACTTCACACCCAAGACTTCATTGCAGTACTATTTACAACAGCCAGGACATAGAAATAATCTAAATGTCCATCGACAGAGGAATGGATAAAGAAGATGTGGTATATATACATAATGGAATATCATTCACCAATAAAAAAGGAATGAAATTGGGTCATTTGTAGAGATGAGCATGGGCCTAGAAACTGTCATACAGAGCAAAATAAGTCAGACAGAGAAAAACAAATATTGTACATTAATGCATATATGTGGAAAACAGAAAAATGTTATTGTTGTTATTCAGTCACTAAGTCATGTCCAACCCTTTGCAACCCCATAAACTCTAGCATGCCAGATTCCTCTGTCTTCCACTATCTCCTGGAGCTTGCTCAAATTCATATCCATTGAGTCAGTGATGCTATCTAATTATCTCATCCTCTGCCACTCACTTCTCCTTTTGCCTTCTATCTTTTCCAGCATCAGGGTCTTTTCCAGTGAGTTGGCTCTTCACACCAGGTGACCAAAGTATTGGAGCATCAGCTTCAGCAACAGTCCTTCCAAAGAATATTGAGGGTTGATTTCCTTTAGGATTGAATGGTTTGATTCGTTTCAGTCCAAGGGACTCTCAAGAGTCTTCTCCAGTACCATAGTTCTAAAACATCAGTTCTTTTGTGCTCAGCCTTGTTTATGGTTCAACTCTCACATCTGTACATGATTCCTGGAAAAATCATAGCTCTGACTATACAGACCTTTGTCAGCAAAGTGAAGTCTATGCTTTCTAATATATTGTCTAGGTTTTTCATAGCTTTCCTTCCAAGGAGCAAGCATCTTTTAATTTCATGGCTGCAATCATAGTCTGCAGTGATTTTGGAGCCCAAGAAAATAAAGTCTGTCTGTTTGCAAAGCAGAAATAGAAACACTGACTTAGAGAACAAATGTAGGGATACCAAGGGAGAAGGGGGAGGGTAGGATTCATTGGGAGATTGGGACTGATGTATCTACTACACAATTGATACTATATATAAAATAGATCAGAGAAGGCAATGGCACCCCACTCCAGTACTCTTGCCTGGAAAATCCCATGGCTGGAGGATCCTGGTAGGCTGCAGTCCAAAGGATCGCTAAGAGTCGGACACGACTGAGCAACTTCACTTTCACTTTTCACTTTCAAGCATTGGAGCAGGAAATGGCAACCCACTCCAGAGTTCTTGCCTGGAGAATCCCAGAGATGGGGGAGCCTGGTGGCCTGCCGTCTATGGGGTCGCACAGAGTCGGACACGACTGAAGCAACTTAGCAGCAGTAGCAGCATAAAATAGATATTTAATGGGAACCTACTGTATAGCTTCCCTGGTGGCTCAGACGGTAAAGCGTCTGCCCGCAATGCTGGATACCCGGGTTCGATTCCTGGGTCGGGAAGATCCTCTGGAGAAAGAAATGGCAATCCACTCCAGCACTCTTGCCTGGAAAATCCCATGGATGGAGGAACCTGATAGGCTATAGTCCATGGGGTCACAAAGAGTCGGACACGACTGAGCGACTTCACTTTCACTTTCACTGTATAGCTCAGGGAACCCTACTCAGTGCTCTATGGTGACCTAAACAGGAAAGAAATCCAAGGAAGAGAGGATATATGTATATGCATAGCTGATTCACTTTGCTGTACAGTAGAAACTAACACTTATAGTTGCAAAGCAACTATAATAACAATTCATTAAAAAAAATCAATTAAATAAACAACTAAGATTTTTTTAAAAAAAGACTGTGTGAGCCCATACAGTGTGGAAAAGAAGCTTAGAGTACCAGTAGGGACGAATTCTCTGTGTCATGGCCCAACATAGAGTCTTCTAGATTCCTGGAATATGTTAGAACTTTTCAAAACCCTTATTCCTCAAAGTATCTTTTTCTCCAGCCTTTCCTCTCATTCATTTTTGTTAGCATATTGTTTTCCCCAACTGTTATCCATTGCTTCATGTAGGAGTGACAAAAACATTTGTTTGTAAATGTTTTTGACCAATGCCCTCCCTCCTTTCCACCCCAGCTAGTGGCTTTAGCACTGTTGAGTTCTAAGTTAGGTTAGATAAAACAAATCTTTGGGGCAAGTTGAACCACCAGACAGACCAACCAAGGACAATCTTTGCAAATAGAGTCAATTCTGCTCCTTTAGTTGCAATGTATCTGTAATGCAGACTATTACATATCATCAAGATTGAGCTAGGGAGAATACATGGGACTAGTGTATGCCACAAAGTTCACTACAATTAGCAAGAGTCAGCTGTTTTTCTTGAAGTGCTCTCTGGGTTGTTGCAAACTTTCGTTAGTTTCTAGACTTCCAAAAATAGCGAATGAGTCAGTTTCTGCCAGTTTTTTAGTTGCTTTTATTGAGGGATGGAATTTTTAAGTTTCTTACTCTGCTTCTTTTTCTTGTATCAGCTCTCTACACACACACTTCTAATCAGAATGATTCAGGTACATAGAAAAGCAAATACATTTATGGATTAATAGATTGTTTTTCCAAAGAGTTTCATGAAATTTCTCTTTTCCTTATAAGAGAACATTCTACTCAAATTTCTTAAGAAGATAAGCTATGGTTCATACTGTATTTTATGTCACAAAATTGCACAAGGGAAAACACATCCAGTGAACACTAGAGTTGCTCCATCATCAAGATGAAATGAGAATGCTAGGCCAGGAGGAAAAAAATAACCAATGATGAATAAGAGAAAAGACAGGATGAGTACTTATTCAAGTTACAGGTTTGAGCAGTGTAATGGGTAGACCCAGCCCAAGTAAATCAAACTTGGACACCCCCATCAAGCACTTTTTGCCACCTCAAAATGAACACAGACCAGCAAAGCTGAATTAAGGATCCACATTCACAGAGAAGGAAAATTATTTCAGTGTTAAAATACAGAACATGGAAACAAAGATCAGATGCTTTTTTCCTACTGAACCAGCCTCTGTAGTAGGAACACATTGTGGTTGTGTATGTGATGAGAAATGTATCTAGTGATTCTATTGACTCTTGTCCTAGATTAATGTCTTATTTGTTACTGGTAATCTATTTAGGAAGTCGTGCACATTTAAATGATGTTTGTTAAGCAATAAAAAAGATACATTGTGATACACTTATGTTTATTACTTTTTGATGTGTCAACAGATCACAACATGAGAGTTAAATAAACTAATCATTAGGAAGAGTCAAGGAATTTGTTTACCTGATGATCTTTGAGAGGAATTAGCTTCCATATTTATAAGCTGTTAAGTCTTTATTTATTTTCACTTAAATATTATTAATTATTCTAAATATAATATGAATAGAAATTAATATTATAAACTATATATATATTACCATCTAACTTAACCCAATATTAATATTAAGTACTTTCAAATGGGTATGTTGTTTATGTGTGTGTACATTTACATGTACTCTTTTTATTGTTGATTTCTAACCTAAATTTCATTATAGTAAACCAACATTATCTATACCATATTGGTTCTTTGATATATCTTTGATACTGCTTTGCAACCTAGTATAAAGCAATTCTTTTAAATGTTTCATGTGAGCTTAAAACAATGTGTATTTTCTATCTGTTCTATATACTCATATGTATGTTATTAATTTTTCTGTTCAAAGTTTTAAAATTCTTACTAACATTTTTGTCACTTTCTCTGATAAAGGTATATTGAATTCTTTCCCCTTGATTTTAGATTTCTCAGTTTCTGTTTACAATCTTGATTTTTTAAAATTTTCATATATCTTAAGGACATGTTATCACGTACAAGTTCAAAATTATTATATCTTTGGTAATTTTAATGTGTATTGCTGTAATGTGTATTGTGTCAGGATAAGCTGTGGACTTCTGTAGTGATATATAATCCCCAAAGCAAAGCCTTACAACAGTAAATATTTATGTTTTGCTCACAACACACTACATTTTCAACACAGATTGACCTCATTGAAATTTTATCTCACCTGCTTCCATGACAACCGCAGCACGGAGAAGGGAACATGACAACTTGTGTACTGGTTCTTAAAGCTTCCACCCAGAAAAACAGACATCCCTTCTGCTCACATTTCCTTCCTCAAGAACAATCACATGGCCACATCTATTGGTAAGGAGCCAGGGAAATGCAGTTTTACCATGTGCCTGCAAGGGGAAAAAGCTGAAAACATTTGATGAAAAGTACTAATGACCACAATAATTAATGTCCCACATAATTCCTAGAGAAACCAAAAGCAGTAGCTAGTGAAAGAAAGGATGAAGAATAAGGAGGAAAAAGAGGCATTGTATCACCCCTTTCCTGTTGCATACTTCCGAGCCTGAGGTAGGCTTGAGCTGTGGGGATGGGAAGATGTCTTCAATTCATTAGAGAGTGAAGTTTTGATTTATACTGACTTTTTAATGCCTGAAAATGGGACTTTCCTGATGTCAGAGAATGACTGAAATATTATTGGATCTTCTAGAGAGAAGAGGTAAATTAGAATAGTTCTGAACAACCATTGTAGGATCATCATATAATTTTTTTCCCATTAGCAGAGCCAATTCAACACATTGGTTACACAATTCTATCTATACATTTTGCTAATAAAGTCTAAAGTTTTTCATTATTTTTATTCTGTTCTAGTCTAGAATCTAGACATTGTTCATTGAATCTGATGGGGTTCAGGACACACTATCCCCAAAATGTGGCACCTTGGCAGGTTGAATATTTTAAGCTAATGGAGTTTGAGAAAATAGCAGAAAAAGAAAGGTTACTTTGATCTTCCCCTGAAGCAGATCATAAAATCCTCTTGTGAGAGGTGCCCTTGCTTTACCCAGAGGAAAGGAGTATCATTATCTACAAAGACAAAGGAGACTGAGAAGAATCCTAAGAAACAGGCCTAAGTTTACCTCAGTTTACTTATGTTTACCTCATATTCCTTGAGCTATCATATTTTTCCATGGCTGTCTCCTCTTCATCAAAACTAGCATTAAAATATTCTGGTTTAGCCATTTCTTCAGGTCTTCATTTCCTTATGAAGGTTCCCATATCATAAAACTTAAACAAATATATATACTTTTCTCCTGTTAATCTGTTTCTGTCAGTTTAATTTTCAGACTCAGCCAGGGACCCTGAGGATCCCTGAAAACTTTTTCCTCCTCTATAAACAGCATCCGAATGTGGTTGTTGCTTAGAATTTTGGCTTTATCCTAAGAAACAAACAATAGGATGCAAACAAAACAACCTAATATATTACACCTCCCCTTTTAAACTTATTTATTGTTTGATTTTTTTTTGCCATGCAGCATGCGGGACCTTAGTTCCATGACCAGGGATTGAATTTGCATCCCCTGCATAGGAAGCACAGAGTCTTAGCCACTAGACCACCAGGGAAGTCCCAGTATTGGAGCTTTTCTAATTAATATGATATAATAAAAAGTCTTCCTGCCACAAGAATGCATTCATTTTGGTACTTCAAAACAATCAGTATAAGAATAAAAACTCTGGTTTTACCTACTGTTATAAACCACTCCACTTGAGTTTTAGATACCCCTGTTTTGGGAGGGAACATAATTAGTTACTTCTAGCTTCCTCATTCATCTTTTCGCATTCATTAGTTATCTAGTTCTGGGGGACAAAAGGATGGGGGAAAGTGCACTCTCTTAAATTTTTGGTCCAAGTACCTTCTGATATTTGCTCCTTTTGATGTGGCATATGTCCAATTGCTAGTTTTTTCCTTCCTGGAAGCTATGTGAGTTCTTTAGAGACAGTCACACTGGCAACTGCTGACTGCAATTCCTTTGGCCCTAGTTTCAACCACTGATGGTTAGCACACATAAAGGGTTTTTATGAGTAATTATTGTAATTGAACAAATATTGCTTGCAATTAGTATTATTCACTGAATGAAAAAAATAAAGTATATTGGGGATACAACTCTTGACAACTCATAGTTAACATTTATCTGACATTCGGTTTTATAATTGTACCTTCACTTCAACAGCTCATATTCTTGGAGATGAATCCACACACCATACGTGGAAATAGCCAAACTTTTTCAATATTTAATATAAGACACATAAAAGTTAAAAAATGTTTCTGCTATGTAGCTATAAAGTAAAAGAAGGAGACTATTGGGATTTTAGCTCTGTTTAGGAGTTGACATAATCATGTGTTCAGTGCTCTGGATCATATTTTTAACTTTTTCTAATAAAAATCTCTTCAGTGATATACACATAATGATAAACAAGAAGAAAAAAGAGACTTAGGTCTTTTAAAAATGTTTATTTATTTGTTAATTTATTTGGCTGCATTGTGCATGCCATCTTTGTTGCATCATGCGGGATTTTTCATTGTGGTGTGTGGATTCTCAAGTTGTGGCCCGTGGGCTCAGTAGTTGCTGCACATGGGCTTAGTTGCCCCACAGCATGTGGGATCTTAGTTCCTTGACCAGGGATCAAATCCATGTCCCCTGCATTGCAAGGTGAAATCTTAACCATTAGATCACCAGGGAAGTCCCAGGTCCTAGTTTTTAAACTAGGTAAGATCATGTAGTCAGAGGTTGGCAAATTACAGCCAACAAGCCAAATCCACCTGTTTCTGTATGGCCTGTGAGCTAAAGGGATTTTAAAATATTTTTAGATGGTTGAAAAAATTAGAAGAAAAATATTTAGTGACACATGGAAATTATATGAATTCAAATTTCAGTGTCCATAAATAAAATGCTGTTGGAACACAACCATGCTTATTTGTTTACTGTTCTCTATAGCTGCCTTCATGGGCTTCCCTGGTGGCTCAATGGTAAAGAATTCGCCCACAATGCAGGAGACGCAAGAGACACAGGTTCAATCTCTGGGCCAGGAAGATCCCCTGGAGGAGGACCTGGCAACTCACTTCAATATTCTTGCCTGGAGAACCCCATGGACAGAGGAGCCTGGCAGGTTACAGTTCATGGAGTCACAAAGAGTTGGACACGACTGAAGTGACTGAGCATGCTCACATAGTTGCCCATAGTTGCCTTCACACTACAAAGACAGAGCTGTCATAGTTGTGACAGACATTGTATGGCTCTCAAAGCCTAAGCTATTTATTCTTTCATCCTTTACAGAAAAAGCTTGTTGACCTTTGGTGCAGATCATCAGTTTTGTTTAACTGAGATGAAATATTGTTCAAGTAAGGCATCAGTTAAAAACTAGTGGAGCTAATTGGAATAATTCCATAAATATAAAATATTTCTGCCTGATTAGTCATCTTGACAGTGTTACCAATCCCTAATGTCTTCATGTTCAGTCAACCCTATTCGTTGCCTACGCAGATCCCTCAAAACTTACTGTTAATAGTTCAGTGTCTTTCGGTTAACTTAATGATTGGTATCTGCATCATCCTGTCCATAGGCTTTTTGCCAGAATTGTGAATGGCTGCTCTCTCAGTCTACTCATGTATGGTAGGCCAAAAATGCCAAGCAAATAATACCTTCCCTGCCTCAGTACTCCTCAACCAATGACTTACAGAATTTAGTGTATAGATACCCTAGTTCTATTGTCTTTTCTGTGGGCTGATTTTGAGGTGTTGATTTTTTACACCATTTATCAGAGTTTCTCTCTGAGATTAAGTTCCAATTATCCACTACAGCAGCTAGCTGAATAATGTACCTTTTCTTTTTGGCTAGAAATGATCCTTCCCAATATCACTCCTCTACTTCCCTACTAGTGTTCCTTGTAAGCCCCAACCACACCCAAACTACTCACTCTAGAAACCTTGTCTCAGTATCTGCTTTGAGAGTCTAAACCAAGATACCACACAGTTAGACAACTTTTAGCTTCTAATTTTGGTCACACAGACAATCTCAAAATATCCCCATTCTCAGACAGCAAGGTTCCTCAGTTCGAATATTATTGTCACAATTCTGAATTGTCAGCATCATTTAACAATGGAAATTGAGTGACTGTGAAGGGTAGAGACCATGATGTAAATCAAAGAAAGGCTTGAAACAAAACATTAGAAAAACTGATCCTGATGTTATCTTCCACATATCTGTGATCCTTAGCCAGATATCCTAAACACTCCCTGTGCTGTGCTATGCTAAGTTGCTTCAGTCATGTTCGATTCTTTGTGACCCCATGGACTGTAGCCCGCCAGGTTCCTCTGTCCATGGGCTTCTCCAGGCAAGAATACTGGAGTGAGCTGCTGTGCTCTCCTCCAGAGGATCTCCCTGACCCAGGGATCAAACAAGTGTCTCTTATGTCTCCTGCATTTGCAGGCAGGTTCTTTGCCACAGAAACCACCTTTCACCAAATTTTTTTCAATATATTTCTGCTGCTGCTGCTTCAGTCAGGCCCGACTCTGTGCAACCCCATAGATGGCAGCCCACCAGGCTCCCCCGCCCCGGGGATTCTCCAGGCAATAACACTGGAGTGGGTTGCCATTTCCTTCTCCAAATAATATATTTCTTGTGATCATTATTTTTCATATTAAGATACTGATATTGAAAAAGGTTGTATCAAATTACCAGCATGCTGTACATTCACATGGAAGATAGACCAGAGAGGACATTTTCTTTACTCTTCATTCTTTTTTCTTTGTTCTCTTCTGACTGGATAATCAAAATGACCTGTCTTTGAATTCACTTTTTTCTTCTCCTTGATCAAGTCTGTTATTGACACTCACTATCACAGTTTTTCATTTCATTCATTGTATTCTTCAGCTCCAGAATTTCTATTTGATTCCTTTTTTTTATGATTTATTTTTCTGTGTTTAACCTCCTGTTTTGTTCATGTACTGCTTTACTGATTTTGTTGAATGTCTTCCTGTGTTTTCTTGTAGTTCACCCAGCTTCCTTAAGACAACTATTTAGAATTCTTTATCAGGTAAGTTGTACATCTCCATTTCTTTGGAGTCAGTTACTAGAAATTTATTGTGTTCCTTTGGTGGTATCATGTTTCCTTCATTTTTTAATGTCCTCAAAGTCTTATCTCAATCCTGATACCTTATCAGTTCAGTTCAATTCAGTTCAGTCACTCAGTCCTGTCTGACTCTTTGCGACCCCATGAATCGCAGCACGCCAGGCCTCCCTGTCCATCACCAGCTCCCGGAGTTCACTCAGACTCACGTCCATCAAGTCGGTGATGCCATCCAGCCATCTCATCCTCGGTCATCCCCTTCTCCTCTTGCCCCCAGTCCCTCCCAGCATCAGAGTCTTTTCCAATGAGTCAACTCTTCCCAGGAGGTGGCCAAAGTGTTGGAGTTTCCACTTTAGCATCAGTCCTTCCAATGAACACCCAGGACAGATCTCCTTTAGAATGGACTGGTTGGATTTTCTTGCAGTCCAAGGGACTCTCAAGAGTCTTCTCCAACACCACAGTTCAAAAGCATCAATTCTTCGGCACTCAGCTTTCTTCACAGTCCAACTCTCACATCCATACATGACCACTGGAAAAACCATAGCCTTGACTAGATGAACCTTTGTTGGAAGAGTGATGTCTCTGCTTTTGAATATACTATCTAGGTTGGTCATAACTTTTCTTCCAAGGAGTAAGCGTCTTTTAATTTCATGGCTGCAATCACCATCTGCAGTGATTTTGGAGCCCAGAAAAATAAAGTCTGACACTGTTTCCACTGTTTCCCCATCTATTTTCCATGAAATGATGGGACTGGATGCCATGATCTTCGTTTTCTGAATGTTGAGCTTTAAGCCAACTTTTTCACTCTCCACTTTCACTTTCACCAAGAGGCTTTTTAGCTCCTCTTCACTTTCTGCCATAAGGGTGGGGTCATCTGCATATCTGAGGTTATTGATATTTCTCCCAGCAATCTTGATTCCAGCTTGTGTTTCTTCCAGTCCAGCGTTTCTCATGATGTACTCTGCATATAAGTTCAATAAGCAGGGTGACAATATACAGCCTTGACGTACTCCTTTTCCTATTTGGAACCAGTCTGTTGTTCCATGTCCAGTTCTAACTGTTGCTTCCTGACCTGAATATNTTTAGTTCCTCTTCACTTTGTGCCATAAGGGTGGTGTCATCTGCATATCTGAGGTTATTGATATTTCTCCCGGCAGTCTTGATTCCAGCTTGTGCTTCTTCCAGCCCAGTGTTTCTCATTATGTACTCTGCATAGAAGTTAAATAAGCAGGGGGACAATATACAGCCTTGACGTACTCCTTTTCCTATTTGGAACCATTCTGTTGTTCCCTTATTGGTGCATAAACCATTCGACATCATTGTGATATTTATTCTTGGGTTCAATTTCCATTTTAAAAAGACTTATGGAGAAGGAAGTGGCAACCTGTTCCAGTATTCTTGCCTCGGAAATCCCATGGACAGAAGAGCCTGGCAGGCTATAGTCCACAGGGTCCTAAGAGTCAGGCACCACTTAGTGACTAAACCACCACCGTCGTCTTTATGATAATAACCCTACTCAGAAGTTTTTGAATTTTATATCCACCTCCAGGTCAACTTTGTAATAATTTAGGTTTTAGTATTAGAACATGTACTAATTACCACAATTTGAGTACTCAACAGTATTAGAAACTGTGCTAAATGTTTTACATTTGCTATATTGATATATTACCATAAAACTATGATATGTTCCTTTTTATCCCAAATTACAGATGATTATATTGATATTTAGCAAAGTCCAGTAATTTGTTAAAAAATTATATAGCTAGTAAATTTGTTGTATCAGTTTTATGTCCATGATCTTTTTTATACCCATACCTAGTTTACATAAAATGTGTTTTTGCAAATAACACTGAAAGTTTAGTACATAAAACTTGAAAATTGTGACTATCGTTTACAAGAAGAAAGTCCCTCCTTGCTAAAACCTTCAGAGCTACATTATTACCATTTCAGATATTTCTCTAATAAACCATCTTTAAAAAAAAAATTTCTTTCTCATTCCACACATAGTCAATCCAGCTAAACCCAGCAAGACACAGACTGAATCTAAATATTCACTGATTTCTTTGAGTCCAATTTCTCTCAATCATATTCGGTTTCCTGGCTCTGTGCTTCTAATACTAGTGTCTAATACTTTTATTTTTTCCATTTTACAATTATTTTTATAAAATAAGAGCGAAATACAACAAAATCTAATATTCAAAAAATTAAACCTCATTGGACAAAAAGAGAGTACTAAAGTTGATGTATTGACTGATAGGCAGTGCCATTATACAATATTCCAAAAAGCTCTATATTCTGAGTACGAAAAACAGTCATGTAGATTTCATCCCATAATTTTTGACAGTGCAAAGTTTTGAAAGCATTATTGTTCAAAGTCTAGAATTGCTTATTATTTATAAAGTTATAAATATTTCAGAAATTCACATGTTATTTTTCATATGTGTACTCTTCAAGATTTTATATAGGAGTTGAATTTACCTTCATGGTTTTTCTAAAATCTTTTCTGGTTAAGGATACCCAGCAGTTTGCTGGCCCAAAATGTTTGGAAACAGTGACCTGTAAGCCTTTTTCCTGGATTCCATTGTTAATTTCACTTCTGACATCCTATTAGTTCAGTTCTGATTATTGCCCCTGGATGTATTGCTTCACATTTTGCTCACTGTGGAATTCAATATCACTTCATTTCACACTCATGGTCTTCTCTAACATCCGTCATTTATTTTGGTCATCTTGGTGTAGCATTAACTTGAAGAATTTAATGTCATCTGCAAAGTCAGAGAAAGCATTTCCCGCATCTTTTTCCAGGTCACTTATCCCAATATTAAACAATGCACATATATCTTGACATTTTCCACTTTTCTGTTTTTAATCTCCTTTAAAACCAGAACTCTATTCTTTGTAAGCTATTGTAGTGGCTGCATATATGTCTCATTTCACGTGTTTCTTCTTTAAGCCTAGACAAGTGTGTGCAAGTGCACACATGCACACCCAAACACACCCATATTTGCAGAAGAGATTGAAAGATGAAGTATTTGGGGCAAAGAAATACGTGAATTTATTAAGACTTTCTATCTCTCAACACTGAGCAAAATTTTCAATGTCCAATAAAAATTCTTCCCACGTGACTGTGCGTTTTCTTTCCTCTGCTACTTGTCATTTCTACTAACTAGCCAAAAAAAAAAAAAAAACCCACACATAAAATTTTGATGGCTATATTATCTACTCTCAGCAAGCTTCAAAGTATTCCTCTGATCACTATAATTACAATTTTGGAGGGCTACAGTGCACACGTAATTGAATTCAGAAAATTACAAACACTAGATCTATTTGCATATTACCATCAGAGTTTAGTTTTAAGGGTCATCTTCACTGAAGGCTTTCCTGTATACAAGGACATCTGGAAAATCCCCCTATATCTACATGATTGGTTTCCTTGTTGCTATTGATAATAAGCAGCTGACACTTTCACTTTCACTATATGCAGCTTTTCCTGGAACAATAAGGCATTTATACACATAAAATGAAAATGAACATGCAGTAATTGACTGGGACTTGAGTGTAAGGTGATAGACTAAACCCTTCTAACAATGAATTTCTAAGCACTCGGAAGGGAAAATGTAAGGAGTACAAATTGCATAGGGCCCATGGGTTTTCCAGAAAGACTTTGAAATCCTTTAGCTTGCATATGAAAATGCATTGCAAATGGATTTTTACAGCACAGGGATGTTACTTACAGAGTAATTCAAGGCTCAGTGTGATATTTAGATTTAATATTTTACAAGCTTTATAGTTAAATTCTTTTAACTCCTTGGAAATGCAAACATGATGATATAGTCTTCTGGCTGAATGAGTCTATTAGCCTTTCATTCCTTATGGTTTTAAAGACCTGTCCAGTAGAGTATAGCAGAAGCAGCATAGGATTTCCTGTCAAACCACTGAGGTTGCCATCTTTAGACCTGTCACTCAGTCCAGGGTTCTCAGACAAGTTACTAAAGTGCTAGCTAAAATGGGGGGGTAATAACCGATCTCTCTTAGAAGAGTTGACATAATATGTACATTGTAGGTGCTCCCTAAGTGGTAAGTAACTTCCTTCCTAGGAAATAGTTTCTGACTTCCTAAGAAAGCTCTTCATTTTTCAAGGTAAGTAAAAACTATTATTTAGAAAAACCTGATTAAAAAAAGTTATTTTGGTTGTGCTAGGTCTTAGTTGCAGCATGTGGAACCTAGTTCACTCACCAGTTATTGAATCCAGGGTCCCTGCATTGGGAACGCAGTGTCTTAGCCTCTGGACCACCAGGAAAGTTAAAAAAAAAAAACCTGATTTTTAAAGTAATGATCATTTACTTGAGTAAAGTTTCCTCTTTAATTTACACTGTTTAGAATAAAGTTTATATCTTATAATTTTAAGTACTTAGAAAGGCAACCTGATATAATGAGAGATGATCACATTCTTCCTATGAGGTTTATTATAAAGTGTTTTTCCTGTTTCTTGTTTAATCTGAACAATTACAACAGAATTCCAAGAATTCTTTAGTAGGGTAACCAGGTTTCTTTGAGAAATCCTTAAAGCTGAATGAGTTATGATGAAAGGAGAAAGACTGAACCAGAAAAATCAAAGTTCTACTCACAATTTTTTAATTTGTTATCCATGCAATCTTAGGCAAGAGCCTTAAGATTCTCTGCATTATTGGATCAAAACATTTGCCAGGCCTACTTCATAGGGGTATAAGGATTGAATACAAGTTATAGCAAACTGGAAGAGCTTTGCAACAATTCTCTTCCACCTTATTGATAAAATTGATTTTAATTCAGGAGAATCAGCATTCAAAAATTCAGAATATACATGACCTCCAAAATGTAAGAGTCATCTGTGTTGAGTTCCCACCTCACAGTCAGAACAAACACCTGCTCTGGTAGTTCTCGATGGGCGGGTGGCATATTTGGATAGGTAGCTGCTCTGATCGCGCTGACACTTCAGAGGAGAGAAGCTTAGGAAGAGGGTTTAAAAAGCGACTGTCCTACAGAGTGAGGTGAGTCAGAAAGAGGAAAGAATATCACTGGTTAATGCATTTATGTTAAATCTTTAAAAAATGGTACAGTGAACCTAGTTCTAGGGCAGGATAGAGATACGCTACTGCTAAGTCGCTTCAGTCGTGTCCGACTCTGTGCGACCCCATAGACCGCAGCCCACCAGGCTCCCCCGTCCCTGGGATTCTCCAGGCCAAGAACACTGGATTGGGTTGCCATTTCCTTCTCCAGAGATATAGAGAATTGACATGTGGACACAGGGCAGAAAGGAGAGGGTGGAATGAATTGAGAGAGTAGCATTGATATATATATACACACTACTGTGTGTAAAATAGCTAGCTAGTGGAACCTGCTGTACAGCGTGGGGAGCCTGGCTTGGTTCTCTGTGATGACCTAGAGGGGTCGAATGGAGGTGGGAGTGGGAGGGACCCTCAAGAAGGAGGGGATATTTGAGTACAGAGAGCTAATTTGCTTCATTGTACAGCAGAAACTAACACAATGTTGTAAAGCAATTATAGTCCCCCAAAAAATAAATTATAGTCCCCCCCAAAATAAATTATAGTCCCCCAAAAAATAAATGGAGAAGGCAATGGCAACCCACTCCAGTCCTCTTGCCTGGAAACCCCATGGGCAGAGGAGCCTGGTAGGCTGCAGTCCATGGGGTTGCTACGAGTCAGACATGACTGAGCGACTTCACTTTCACTTTTCGCTTTCCTGCATTGGAGAAGGAGATGGCAACCCACTCCAGTGTTCTTGCCTGGTGAATCCCAGGGACAGAGGAGCCTGGTGGGCTGCCGTCTATGGGGTCGCACAGAGTCGGACACAACTGAAGCGACTTAGCAGCAGTAGTAGCAGCAGCCAAAAATAAATAAAAGAAGTGACTATGAAGACAAACAGTGAATGAAATAAAGGTGAGTCCACTGAAAATTGTCTACCTCATCTGAGCCTCCCATGGGGCACACAGAGGTAACCTACAATAATCAGAGGAAGACACCTTCCTTTCAGGAAGTTGCTCAGAACTGCCCTCACTCACCAGGGACCAACTTATATCCAACTCCATGGACGTTCCCTTGCCACAAACTCCAGCACGTGAAGCCTGCTTCTTTCTCCTAAATTTTGGTAACAAACTGAAATTCTCTTCTCCATTTCCCAGCAACTGATTAAGCTTCTTCAGCTGAGCCACTCTCCACAGCTACCTTGGCTTTATTTTCTAGGTGGTTCATAATGTTGTATTTGTCCCAGTCGTAGGAGGGGAATTCAGATTAAGTTTAGAATCTGGTCAAATAGGAAGTGTGTTTTTGCATTTGTTTTAATTTTTATTTTGTATTGGAATATAGTTGATTAATGATGATGTGTTCACTGCAGGGGTACAGCTAAGTGATTCAATTATACCCATGCAAGTATCCATTCTTTTTCAAGTTCTTTTCCAACTTAAGTTATTATAGAATATTGAGCTGAGTTCCCTGTGCTATAATGTACATCCTTGCTGGTTATATATTTTAAATATATGTGTGTGTACATGTCAATCCCAATAGGAAGTATACTTTCATATGTGAAATTCGCTTATGTGAAACACACATTTTATCAAGATGGGAAAGTGAAAGTCACTCTGTCGTGTCTGACTCTTTGTGACCCCTGAGACTGTAGAGTCCATGCAATTTTCCAGGCTAGAATACTGGAGTGGGTAGCCATTGCCTTCTCCAGGGGATCTTCCCAACCCAGGGATTGAACCCAAGTCTCCAGCATTGCAGGCAAATCTTTACCATTTGAGCCACCATGGAAGCCGATCAAGATGGAATTGAACCTTAAAAATGGAAATTTATAGTTGAAATTATTTATATACCAGAGTGTGGTTTGAAGAATATCAAAAAGAACCAGAACAAAAAATCCCATCATCCCTCCCCATCAGATTTCTTTTGAAACTCCAAATTTCTCCCATTAATTTCACATCAGTGGTCACAGCATTTTTAAATATAAGGCACACCGACCTGTGCTGACCTACTCAATAACCTATTCTCACATATTAATTTCCTTGCTTTTTTAGCTTAGCTGTGCAGAAATTGGATATAGAACATTAAATATGGGATGGAGGCCAGCAGTTTGGGACAAGGATGAAACCAGGAAGGTCAAGATTGAAGCAAGGATCACCACGTGGATTTTCAAAAGAAGAAAAAAAGACCTCCAAAGGGGAGATGAATGATGTTTAAAGTATATTTTATACAGTCAACTCATTGTAAAAGACCCTGATGCTGGGAGGGACTGGGGGCAGGAGGAGAAGGGGATGACAGAGAATGAGATGGCTGGATGGCATCACTGACTTGACGGATGTGAGTTTGAGTGAACTCCAGGAGTTGGTGATGGACAAGGAGGCCTGGCGTGCTGCAATTCATGGGGTCGCAAAGAGTCAGACATGACTGAGCAACTGAACTGAATGTTACTAAAATCATTTGATCTGTTAAATGATAGTCTTTTAGTCCAAATAAATACAGGTTCTGCTCCCAAGTAAGAAACTGATTTCTAGAGAACATTTGCCTCTTAAGAATGACATTCTTTCGAGAGTTTATTAAGAGGGCTTCCTTGCCGGCTCAGTGATAAAGAATCTGCCTGTTAGGGCAGGAGACACGGGTTCAATCCCTGGTTGGGGATGATCCCACATGCTGCGGAGCAACTGAGCCTATGCGCCAAGCAATTTTCCAGGCTAGAATACTGGAGTGGGTAGCCATTGCCTTCTCCAGGGGATCTTCCCAACCCAGGGATTGAACCCAAGTCTCCAGCATTGCAGGCAAATCTTTACCATTTGAGCCACCATGGAAGCCGATCAAGATGGAATTGAACCTTAAAAATGGAAATTTATAGTTGAAATTATTTATATACCAGAGTGTGGTTTGAAGAATATCAAAAAGAACCAGAACAAAAAATCCCATCATCCCTCCCCATCAGATTTCTTTTGAAACTCCAAATTTCTCCCATTAATTTCACATCAGTGGTCACAGCATTTTTAAATATAAGGCACACCGACCTGTGCTGACCTACTCAATAACCTATTCTCACATATTAATTTCCTTGCTTTTTTAGCTTAGCTGTGCAGAAATTGGATATAGAACATTAAATATGGGATGGAGGCCAGCAGTTTGGGACAAGGATGAAACCAGGAAGGTCAAGATTGAAGCAAGGATCACCACGTGGATTTTCAAAAGAAGAAAAAAAGACCTCCAAAGGGGAGATGAATGATGTTTAAAGTATATTTTATACAGTCAACTCATTGTAAAAGACCCTGATGCTGGGAGGGACTGGGGGCAGGAGGAGAAGAGGATGACAGAGAATGAGATGGCTGGATGGCATCACTGACTTGACGGATGTGAGTTTGAGTGAACTCCAGGAGTTGGTGATGGACAAGGAGGCCTGGCGTGCTGCAATTCATGGGGTCGCAAAGAGTCAGACATGACTGAGCAACTGAACTGAATGTTACTAAAATCATTTGATCTGTTAAATGATAGTCTTTTAGTCCAAATAAATACAGGTTCTGCTCCCAAGTAAGAAACTGATTTCTAGAGAACATTTGCCTCTTAAGAATGACATTCTTTCGAGAGTTTATTAAGAGGGCTTCCTTGCCGGCTCAGTGATAAAGAATCTGCCTGTTAGGGCAGGAGACACGGGTTCAATCCCTGGTTGGGGATGATCCCACATGCTGCGGAGCAACTGAGCCTATGCGCCAAAACCACGGAGCCTGTGGCTAAGAGCCTGGGACACGCAACCACTGAGCCCACAGGCCCTGGAGCCCACGCTCTGCAAGGACAGAAGCCACTGCAATGAGAAGCCTGCATATCACAACTAAACAAGCCCCCACTCGCTGAAACTAAAGACAAGCTTGTGCAGCAAAAACCCAGCACAGCCATAAATAAATAAAGAGTTTAGAAAGAATCTCAGACTTAAGCTTGCAAAGACTCTCCACAGACCTGTGGCTTTCCTGATGTTGGGAGTGCTTTCTGAGCCTTAAAAAATTACGTGCAATCTGTTCAGAGATGCTCTAGAGAAGACACATTTTAAGGGCATAGACTATGTTCAGTTTCCTATAAACTGATCATAGCCCATTCTAGCACAGGCTTCATGTGGAGACTATAGATATTAAAGGCCAGCTCTCCTGAGTTGACAAGGCAGCAGAGGAGGGGGACTGTAGGTTTCCTAGATCATTGTGGGATCTTTGTTGCCGTTACTGTGTTTCTCATTCAATGAAGTACTCTGTTCCACTGCTTTAATAGTCAGACTAGTTTCATATTCTGCTGATAACAACCTATAAAAAATACTGCTCAGTTATAATTTCATTTTGCATTTTTTGGTGCTAACCTAATTTTGTTTTCTGAATTAATATGAGGAGGAAGTGAGACAGAGAGAGAATGAATCACAGCAACTGCAAACCTGAATCATGATTCAGAATAAAGTAATATACAAGATTAATAATAGTGACAAGTTATGATGGCTAACGGTAGGTGCCAATTTGGCTAGACTATGGTGTTCACTTTGATCAAACACCAGTTTAGATATTACTGTCAAAGTATTTTTAGCAATGAGTAATACTTAAGTCAATATTTAAGTGATGCAGATTAACCTCCATGAGGTGAGTGAGCCTCATCCAATCAGTTAAAGGCCTTAAGAAACAAACACAGAGGTTTCCCGAAGAAGACAGAGTTCAGCCTCAAGACTGCAACACCCTGCGTGCATGTCCTGGCCTGCCCTAGCGGATTTTAGACAGCAGGCTGCAATGCCAATGCCTACCTGAATTTCCAGCCTTCCAGACTGCTCTATAAATTTCAGACTTCCCAGCCCCCACCATCTCATGACTCCGTGCCTTAAATCCTTCTTTATAGTGCTCTGTTTCTCTGAAGAACCCTAATACACACGTAGCTCATTATCTTTTCAAAAGACTTTTACAATGGCTTCCTGACTGCTGTTCGGCTTCTTTCCCTCACCCCACCACATTACTCTCCATACTATTTTAAAATAATATTGCTAAAAGGGACCCACTGATATTTTTTTGTCCTTTCTTGATGCATGCAGGGTAAATTCTAAGTTCCTGAATAGAGCATACAAGGCATCTGTCGTCTGCCCCCTTGCTATCTCCCTTCCTTCCTCTCTTGCCACTGAAATGGCCTTCTTCTCCTCTCTCTCTGCCTTTATTATTCTCCAGGCATATAAAACCTCTCTGTTTCTCCAAACTCATGACACTCCTTTCACATCTGGGCCTTTGCCCACGCTCTATCATCTGCCTGCCATGACTTCTCCTCTGGCCCTACACTTCGTGGCTCTAGGAATACACTTTCTCTTCTTTTCTAACTGAACTGAAGCGAGACATCGCCTTATGTGATGAATGTGACATCACACCTAAGCTCAACGCAGTACATCCACCACCCACTCTCTGCCACTCCTGGATCTATGGATCTGACTGTGACTCTCAGCATCCTTGGCTAGAGTGTGGAACTGTCTCATTCTTTTCACGACCCCCAGCACCTAACCCACCAGCTGTCGCAGAGTATGTCCTAAACAAGACTGTATCGAATGCCTATAGCTTTACTCTCTTTTCGTTCAGCTACTCTGAAACTGAACCTCACAATGTGTTATGTAAATTAATATCTTTTTTAGGTGTCTCATCTTCAGAGTTCAATCTATGTGAGATATCTTTTTTTTTTTTGCATTTGTTCTAGAAAATGCAATTAGAATATATAATATTCAGACCAAAACGTGGGATATCGTTCCCACTTTAGGGATAGTGCTTCCATGCTAAGAAATGTACATCCCATATTTAGAGTGTATTTAAATAATTTAGACACAGAACATGTTTAAATTCCAAGATGGCATTCATTTTTAAAATGCCCTGACATTTCATGGGGTCATTTTCTTTTAAAAGCATACTGAGCTTTAGGAAGGAAATGAGCATGATGATAACTTTCAAAGCATCCTTTAGAAAGGAACATGGTGATGGAGAGCTAAAAGAAGCATTGCAAATCTAACATCATCCTCTCAGGTTTTAGCAAATGAGGAAATTGAGGCTCAAGGATTTAGTTTAACAAAAGGCACAAACCTCATTAGTGGCAGAATCTAGACTATAATTCTGTCCTGGACATTGTCACATTGATTATCTTTTATTTGTTCTTTACTCCAGGCACTAATATAAGCTATTTCTAATTCAAGTTGCAATCACACAAAATGCCTTTAGTATTACATGCAAAATAGATAAATACATCCAGTTGTTTTGCACACATTAGTATTTTGAGACAATATTGTCCTGCTGCAAAATCTAATTCACTAAAAGAAATTCATGCTTGCCTTTTTTTTTTTTTTTTTCCTTAAAGCAGTGTAAGCATCAATGAATCACTGATTGGTACTGGGTGTAAATACAAACCACTTGACACATATCAGATTCTCCCCACAAAAGTCAGCATCTTATGAACTTACGAATTCTCACAAAACTAACATCGTACATAGCTAAAATTCAATGATATGGCTCTCTTGTTGTAATATCATGCCTTTAATAAATACTGAAAAGATAAAGCCAGCACATACAATGGGCTCTCGTTTTCCTTCCCAATGTTAAGAACATGAAGGAAACGTAAACACTTTCAAATACATTTGGCTATAAATGTGAGGGTTAATTTTTTTTGGCAGGACTTTGGGGGAAAGAAAACATGTTTAAGAAGGTAAAAGGCAAGTGCATATATCAGAGGCGATACAGGTGAGTGTGGAGGTCAGAGGGCAATTGGAGACAGCAAGGCAGCAGACATGAGGAAGAAGGGTAAAGAGGGAGGGAGGGGATGGGAAGGACTATGACTGAAGCAAAAAGCTAGAAGTTAGTAGGAAATTGATGTTATGAATTTAACCCTGATGTTATGAATTTAACCGTGAATATTCATTGGAAGGAATGATGCTGAAGCTCCAATACTTTGGCCACTTGATGCGAACAGCTGACTCATTGGAAAAGACCCCGATGCTGGGAAAGATTGAAGGCAGAAGGCGAAGAGGGCGACAGAGGATGAGATGGTTGGATGGCATCACTGATTCAATGGATGTGAACTTGGACAAACTCTGATGGTGAGGGACAGGGAAGCCTGGCGTGCTGCAGTCTGTGGGGTCGCAAAGAGACAGACATGACTTGGCGACTGAACAATATAAAATAGGTAATTAATGAGAACCTGCTGAATAGCACAGGGAACGCTGCTCTGTGCTCTGGTGACCTCAATGGGAAGGAAATCCAAAAGGAGGGGATATATATGTGCAATTGATACACTGTGCTGTATGTAGAAACTAACAGAATATGGTAAAACAACTATCCTCCAATAATGTTTAAGAAAAGAAAAAAAAGTTAGCAGGAAAAGACAATAAAGAAAAAAGAACAAAAGGAGATGAATGATCTCTTCAGCGTTCCCACAAGCATGCCACTCAGAATTTCCTTCTTGTGCCTGATCCCACTACCCTGTAAGCACTTTTTCCCATTCCTGTCCTTTCAGCAATGCAATGAGCTAGCACTTCAGTTTCCTAACCTGTATCCTATATTTCCCTGTAACTTTCCTCTGGGACTTTGGTTCCCTTCTTTGTCTCCTTCTGGTTCCATCCCCACCTCAGTCCCAACCCAGCCAGAAAGTACAGGCGGCTCCAAATCTGTGTCTTCAAACCTTCTCATAGAACATCTCTCTTCACATCTGAGGTTCTGCATCTGTGAATTTAATCCACCCCAGATTAGAAATATTTGAAAAACATACCGAAATTTCTAAAAAGCAAAATTTGAATTTGCCACATACCTGCAAGTGTTTACATAGCATTTACATTGTATTGGGTACCATAAGTAATCTAGAGGTGATTAAAAGTGTGTAAGTTACACACACCATTTTATATAAGGGACTTGAGCATCCCCAGGATTTTGTTTTCCAAGGGGGTCCTGGAACCACTACCTCACAGAAACCCAGGGTCAACTCCCAAAAGTATTTATTAACAAGGAAGTCAAAAAAGTGTCTTTTCTTCTTCCGTCTTACCTGATTTTATCTGCCTGGATCTAGCCAACCTTTCTTCTCTCCCCTCCTGTTGCCTCCCCTTTTTATTATTCTCTTCTTCTGTCTCAGCGAGAAAAAAGGAGGGTCTTTTGTTACAGTGTCACCTCTCAACAACAAGGAACATCAGTCAGGCAAAGACTTTCATGGACTGTGCTTTATTTCAATTGATTGGGAGCTTAAAATCTATGATATTTGACAAGCTGTACATTCCTACATAATTACAGCGTGCTTCGGGTAGCATTTTAACTTATGAAGCCAAAAGCAAAATGATTTTAACAACTTGAAATGTTAAATTAACTTGTGTGGAATGTTCCTTATGGAGGAGACTCATGGCTGTAATGAAATGGAATTTTTTTGGTCATAAATAATAGGAAAAGTGAGATGTTCAGTCAGCTTGTTTTGAGGATATATTTGACTTAACTCCATTGTATCAATAGGCATTGCAGTGGTTTTGAAGTCTCAAAATCATTTCAAAATATGAATCTGACAGGAAATAAATTAGAGAAATCAAACTGCTAACAACAAATAAACACATGCAATAGCACATAAGTGTGCTCTGTGTATTTACAACAGTTATGGCAGTAATTTGCTGTGCTTGACAGATTTTTTTACTATAAAATAATAGAAATAAGAGCTTTCCATTGGAATCAGATTATCATAAACATTAGCAAATCTTTAACTTATTAGCATATTTAAAAACAAATGTGTGTCGCAAAAACTTATTAAATGCGGCGACCAATTAAGAAACTCAGTTCTTCTGTATGAGGAAGGAGAATGAGATTCTTTTTTTCCCATTTACCATCTTCGTTATAACATCACCCGCCTTCTATGCTGAACTCCAGGAATAGTCCTACAGTTCACGTTTGTCTTTAATATGTAGTTCATACACGACACATGAGCTCTCTTCTTTTCCTTGCACTGGGGAAAGCACCAAATGAATATCTTCCTCCCAGATTTATCCAGTGAGTTTAGATCATCATAGATACTGTCTACTCAGCACATCTACTTACACAGCCCATAGATCCATCCAACTCAAGAGAAGCAAGATAAATGGACCATCATTCTCTTCAAAATCTTTATACACCTAATTTTCCGTGTCTCAGTTGATAGTGATCCCGTGAGAAACCGAGGAAGCACCTTCCCTCTCTCTCAATACCACATCCAGTTGGTGAGTTCAATGCATGAAGCAGGGCACCCAGAGCTGGTGCTCTGGGACACCCTAGAGGGATAGGGTGGGGAGGAAGGTAGTACGGGGGTTCAGGATGGAGAGGACACATGTATACCTATGGCCGATTCATCCTGATCTATGGCGAAACCACCACAATATTGTTATTATTCTCCGATATAAATAAACAAATTAATTTTAAAAAATTCTTCTGCTTTCAGATATTCTGCCTCCTCTATCTCAGTCAAGATTTCATCATCTCTCCTGTACAAAACTGTGGCAGCATTTTGACTGCTCTCCCCATTTCCAGACTTGTGTCTTTGAAATCCACTTCCACTTAGGGATCTGACATTTCTTGTGCCAGCATATGTTACATTTTTGCCTTTTGATCCAGTTGGCAACTCCTGTGGTTTAATACAATGTTTAGTCTGTTTATAATTATCTACATTTCTTGATGCGAGACACTTGACCTTAGTTCTGCCATCAGAGGTTATATTCTCTGATACATACATTTTCTAATTAATGGTCTTTGTTTTCCTTGTATTTCTTCTGATAATTTAGATTTTTTTTGTTGTTTGCAAGGTTACACATATAACCATAAGTTTATATAGTACCTGAATTCTTTTTTTTCTCTCTTGTTCCTCTAAAGCAAGAATTTAAATATTTAACTTCCCCTCTCAATTTTTATTGAGTACAATATTTTCTTAACATTTATCTTTATGCTATTTAAGCATACTGAAGCAACAGTTAGAACTGGACATGGAAAAACAGACTGGTTCCAAATAGGAAAAGGAGTACGTCAAGGCTGTATATTGTCACCCTGTTTATTTAACTTATATGCAGAGTACATCATGGAGAAGGAAATGGCAACCCACTCCAGTGTTCTTGCCTGGAGAATCCCAGGGACGGGGGAGCCTGGTGGGCTACCGTCTATGGGGTCGCACAGAGTCGGACACGACTGAAGCGACTTAGCAGCAGCAGCAGCAGCAGAGTACATCATGAGAAAATGGCCACCTCATGTGAAGAGTTGACTCATTGGAAAAGACTCTGATGCTGGGAGGGATTGGGGGCAGGAGGAGAAGGGGACAACAGAGGATGAGATGGCTGGATGGCATCACTGACGTGATGGATGTGAGTTTGAGTGAACTCCGGGAGTTGGCGATGGACAGGGAGGCCTGGCGTGCTGCGATTCATGGGGTCGTGAAGAGTCAGACACGACTGAGCAACTGAACGGAACTGAACTGATCTGAATACTTATGTAACCTGATTTGGGCTTCTCAGGTAGCACTAGTGGTAAAGTACTCGCCTGCCAATGCAGGAGACATGAGACTCGGGTTCTATCCCTGGTCAGGTAGAACCCCTGCAGGAGGGCATGGCACTCCACTCCAGTATTCTTGCCTGGAGAACCCCATGGACAGAGGAGCCTGGTAGGCTCTAGTACATAGGTTCACGAAGAGTTGGACATGCCTGAAATTACTTAGCATGCACACAACCTGATTTATGAGTTTAAAATATCCTTTGACCTTAGCTTTATAAATCCACATTCTTGAAGTCTCCCAACTGTTTTTTTCTTCCCTGTTCCCAAGCTCAGTCTTTTAAATATGTAAATTTTACACTGCTGAGGCTTATAAATTTCACATTCTGTTTTGAAGCCTTAAACCTCCCACTTATCTTAGTCTTTTATCTGCTATTTAATAGGAGTCAACACTCATTACCAGTCTTTATTAAATTTATTATTAGCTGTATTTTATCATCATGAGTTTATCAAAGATCATGGAAATTGTATTCATTGATTTCTTACATGTTCAAAAAATGTTTATCTCCTGCCTTTATAGATATTTTGCTTGCCTTGGTCTAAACTCTTTGGTTTAAACTTTTTTTGAGAACTTCATAGGCTACATTTCCTTTCAGTCTGACTATTGCTGTGAGTAACTATAAGACTAAATTAAATTTTTTGCCTTTATAGATAACTTGAATTTTACATGCCTGCTTAAGCAAATGTCTTTGTCTTTAGAATTTATTCATTTTTCTGGACTACGTCTCAATCAACTATTCTCTGTTAATTTCTCCAAGGACGTGTTTAGTCCATTCATTTTGTAGACTCAAGCTTTCTATTTTTCAGGAAAATTTTCTTCAATTGTCTTGATCAAAGATTTTCTGTTCCTTATTTTGGTTCCTTATTCAGAGATACCAACAAAGTGCATTTCATATTTCTTGTCATGTTCTCTCCTGAATCCTCTTCAACTCTTCATTTATATCCAATATTTCTTTAGCCTGTCCTCTAGTTAATGTTTTTCATCTGTCACTTCTTTCTCTGATTCCCTTTAAAATGTATATTTTCTTGTAGCATCTCTGTAAAGATTCCATGCTGGTTCTCTTTCAATTATTTTTCACCTTTGAGTCTTGAACCAGACATCTATATGGAGGCAGTGATGAGTGGTTCCAGGCCATGTTCCAGGCTGAATTTCAACAAAATCTTTACAAGACTTGCTGTAGGAATGTCGCTTTTATCTCTACTTTTTCCCCAGCCAGTTTCTCAGAATCAGTGATGCTATTCACAAAGCTCAGGGACTCTCCTCTATTCTGCCTCACTGGATGACACTCTACGTGAACCTGACCTCACCCACATCTTCTCAGTGTCAAAGGAAACCCAAGAAAGTTGCAAGCACCTGTCTGAGCATCTTCCTCACCCAAAGAGTGGGTTATTGGTATGTTTTATGGGCTGAACAGCGGCCCCACAAAATTTATGTATCAAAGTCCTAATCCCCAGTACTCCAGACTGTGACTGTGTTGATAAAGAATTGATAATAGTGAAGGAAAAGAAAACAAGTAAGCAAAAAAAAAAAAGTAAATACCCAAGTTGCCTGATAAGAGTGAGGCATTATCTCATTGTGTCATTCTATTATTCTCTGTCATTCTTTAGATTTGTTGCTTTTATTATTCTTGATCCCTAAATAGAATGCAATTTTCTTAATAGATAAAAAGCAACAGAGTGGTTTAGTTTGACTTCTTTTGAACCTCCCCCACCAGGCCATCCCCCCAACAGCATGGATTTAGTCTATATTAAGTAGTTCGTCTAGTCAAGGCTATGGTTTTTCCTGTGGTCATGTATGGATATGAGAGTTGGACTGTGAAGAAGGCTGAGCACCGAAGAATTGATGCTTTTGAACTGTGGTGTTGGAGAAGACTCTTGAGAGTCCCTTGGACTGCAAGGAGATCCAACCAGTCCATTCTGAAGGAGATCAGTCCTGGGTGTTCTTTGGAAGGAATGATGCTAAAGCTGAAACTCCAGTACTTTGGCCACCTCATGCGAAGAGTTGACTCATTGAAAAAGACTCTGATGCTGTGAGGGATTGGGAGCAGGAGGAGAAGGGGACGACCGAGGATGAGATGGCTGGATGGCATCACTGACTCGATGGATGTGAGTCTGAGTGAACTCCGGGAGTTGGTGTTGGACAGGGAGGCCTGGCGTGCTGCAATTCATGGGGTCGCGAAGAGTAGGACACGACGGAGCGACTGAACTGAACTGAAACACACATTGACCAATTAAGAGGCAAAGAAAGAGAGACTTAGGGAGTATAGTAGGTAGTTTTCAAAGCACTAAATGATTCAGAGCAATTACTAAGTCCATGTGAAGATCCATGTAATCTCTTTCATCATGCTTGTAAAATGGGACATATGGCATGAAATATGTAAATGTCCAGTGAAAAGGCATCACCAAGTGACCTAGAAGTAGGAATGATGTTTCAATACTTATTTGTCTACAATTTACATCTATTACCACTGACAGGAACTTTGCTACTTTGGGGTTATTTCTTTTTCCACCTTCTTATCAAGTGAATATGATTTAAAGAACCATTAGTCGGGCTCTAACTGAGTAAAGCAACAATTCTGCAATTATGGCCCACTTGACTTTCTGTCATTTCTGAAAATGACCTTATTTTAAATGGCTGACTTTGAAGATCATTGATGTACAAAAGGTTTATTCAGACAGTACTTAACTTCCTGACCCTTTCTTTTACTTGCTTTCCTAAACTGAAGATGAAAGCACTGTATTTCACAGTTGGAGTTTATTTATGCATTCGATTTTTTTCTACAGACAAATTTCTTTTTGAGAACAAGAATGCTCTCTTACATAGGCAGCTTATGATCTAACAGTCATGTTCACATGAAATATCTACCCTTAAAAGTAAACAGGTAGATAGATCTTGCCACAGATAAAATAATACATATAGGATTACATAAATGCCCAGAGAAAACTAGGACTGTAACATGAAAACAAAGAATCACAGATTACAAACACTCTTATTTCCAACCTTTCTTTGGTCAATGACAAATATATTAATTTCTCATGTTGCTATCAAAGCTAAATCAAATAATAGGATGTGTAATCACTGGAGAGTTATCATGGAACAAATCATTTCTGCTTAAAAATAAAAGCACCCTTAGTTTTTATAGATATAATTCATACAACCTAAATTTTACTCAAAAGTCTTAGGTAGATTTTCTGATATATTAAAATTTTTCTTTACTTCCATACTGAAACATACTAAAACTTTGAAAGTGAAAGTGAAGTTGTTCAGTCGTGTCTGACTCTTTGCAACACCATGGACTGTAGCCTATCAGGCTTCTCAACATCCATGAGATTTTCCAGGCAAGAGTACTGGAGTGGGCTGCCATTTCTTTCTCCAGCGTATCTTCCTGACCCAGGGATCAAACCCAGGTCTCCTGCATTGCAGGCAGACGCTTCACCCTCTGAGCCACCGGGGAAGCCCAAACTAAAACTCTACTAAAAAGAGAAAACTTTACTTTTATACTAAAACAGTTCCAATACTTTGGCCACTTGATTAGAAAACATGATTCATTGGAAAACACCTTGATGCTGAGAAAGACTGAAGGTAAAGGAGAAGCGGGTGGCAGATGAGACAGTTAGATAGCATCACTGATTCAACGGACATTAATTTGAGCAAACTCTGGGAGACAGTGAAGGACAGGGAAGTCTGGTGTGCTACAGTCCATGGGATCACAAAGAGTTGAACATAACTTAGTGACTGAACAACAACAAAAAATACTAAAATGGACTTTTAGGAATATAACATTCTCATTAATAAAATGGACTTACTATTTCATTAAATCACAATAACTTTCTATCTTTTCATACTGTTCATGGGGTTCTCAAGGCAAGAATACTGGAGTGGTTTACCATTCCTTTCTCCAGTGGACCACATTTTGTTAGAACTCTCCACCATGACCTGTCTTGGGTGGCCCTACACAGCATGGCTCATAGTTTCATTGAGTTAGGCAAGGCTGTGGTCCATGTGATCAGTTTGATTTTTTTTTCTGTGATTGTGGTTTTCATTCTGTGTGCCCTCTGAGGGATAAGGATAAGAGGCTTATAGAAGCTTTCTGCTGAGACAGGCTAACTGAGGGGGAAACTGGGTCTTGTTCTGATGGGCAGGGCCATGCTCAGTAAACCTTTAATCCAATTTTCTGTTGATGGTCTGTGTTCCCTCCCTGTTCTTTGACCTGAGACCAAACTATGGTGGAGGTAATGAAGATTATGGGACTCCTTCAAAAGTCCCATGCGTGCACTGCCACACTTAGTGCCCCCAAACCTGCAGGAGGCTACTGTCAACCCACACCTCTGCCAGAGACTCCTGGACACTCACAGACAAGTCTGGATCAGTCTCTTGTGGGGCCACTGCTTCTTCCTCCTGGGTCCTGGTGCACACAAGGTTTTCTTTGTGCCCTTGAAGAGTCTGTTTCCCCAGGCCTGTGTAAGTTCTGGTGGCTCTATGGTGGGGTTAATAGTGACCTCCTCCAAGAGGGCTCATGCCACACTCAGGTCTGCTGCACCCAGATGCCCTGCCCCTGCAGCCGGCCACTGCTGACACATACCCCCACAGGAAACACTCAGACACTCAAAGGCAGGTCTGGCTCAGTCTCTGTGGTGTCTTCTGGTGTGCACGAGGTTTTGTTTGAGCCCTCTGAGTGTCTCTGGTGGGTATGGGGTTTGGTGGGTATGGGGAAGAAATATCAATAACCTCAGATACGCAGATGGTACCACCCTCATGGCAGAAAGTGAAGAAGAACTAAAGAGCCTCTTGATGAAAGTGTAAAAGAGGAGAGTGGAGAAGTTGGCCTAAAACTAAACATTCAGAAAACTAAGATCATGGCATCGGGTCCCATCACTTCATGGCAAATAGATGGGGAAACAGTGGAAACACAGTGAGAGACTTTATTTTGGGAGGCTCTAAAATCACTGCAGATGGTGACTGCAGCCATGAAATTAAAAGACGCTTGCTCCTTGGAAGAAAAGTTATGACCAACCCAGACAGCATATTAAAGAGCAGAGACATTACTGTGCCAACAAAGGTCCATCTATTCAAAGCTATGATGTTTTCCAGTAGTCATCTATGGATTGTGAGAGTTGGGCTATAAATAAAGCTGAGCACCGAAGAATTTATGCTTTTGAACTGTGGTGTCCAAGAAGACTCTTTAGAGTCACTTGGACTGCAAGGAGATCCAACCAGTCAATCCTAAAGGAAATCAGTCCTGAGTGTTCATTGGAAGGACTGATGCTAAAGCTGAAACTCCAATACTTCGGCCACCTGATGTGAAGAACTGAGTCATTGGAAAAGACCCTGATACTGGGAAAGATTAAAGGCAGGAGGAGAAGGGGACAACAGAGGAAGATGGCTGGATGGCATCACCGACTCGATGGATATGAATCTGAGCAGTTTCTAGGCATTGGTGACGAACAGGGAGGCCTGGTGTGCTCCAGCCCAGGGGGTCGCAAAGAGTCGGACACAACTGAGTGACTGAACTGAACAGACTGAATTTTCTGTCATTTCTTCCTATGAGAATAGATTTCTCAAGTGTTACATTCTTCCTGATGTTTCATAGTCTTTGACATAATAGTTGTGGAGTTATAGTTCTTTATATTCAGTGACCATCTTAGCAAAAAAAAAAAAAAAATGAAATGATCATGAAATATTCTAATGACTATGAGAATACAGTTGACAATATCTACTATGTTACTTGCAGTTTTTTAGGAAGTGAGTGCCTGTCATTGTGGCAAATCTCCAAAGGAAAAAGTTGATTTTGAAGAAGAATGTGAAATTCTTGGTCATTGATGTCCTTTATTTCAATAGAGTACATGGCCCTTGTTCTACGCTCTTCATAGATATCATGGATATCTACTTTTAATATCTTCTTTATATTAATATGTCTATGATGTTTTTAAAGATAACAAAGAAGTTCAGCCTATACTAATATATGAATCATTTTATGTCTGTTGTGAATTATAAGGCACCACAAAAATTATTGATTACCTGTCACTGTGTATTCAGATCAGCAAAACAAATACATGAGGACATTAAATAAATTGTTAGAATCAATGAACCTGGCAATATTAGATTTTCCAAAGAAATCAGGGTCTTAGTGCATTCTGATGTCTAATGTAATTCATTTTGTTATCATTTTATCATTTTGTTATCATTCTTTAATATGATATTTCACTTGATGACACACCAAAGCCTTTTTAATAAAACTTTATCTTATAAACTCACACCAAATATATCTCCTTCCAGTCTTAGATCCATTTGCAATGGTCAATATGATTCAATAATGAAAATTATGAGTATATACTCAATCTAGTAATTGCCAAGTGGCCAAGTAATTTGATAAATGCCCATATCTAATCATATCCTCAAACTAACCCCAGGAGATCAAAGTAATCAATTATCCTGGTTTGATGAAAAAAAATGAGACTTCACAAGGTTAAACTTAGTCAAATGAGATAGGACCAGTGTTTGACCCATATTTATGAAATGGAAAAATTCAAACTCTACCCATGGTTATTAAATTTTCATGTCTTTAAGTATTATATTCTTATGTGGACATGGAGCTTCTTGATGATAGAAATACGATATGTACTTCCATAATGTCTAGAACCTCAAATAAGTACGTTATCTTTGATTTATAAAAAGAAAAAAAAAGGTAATAATCAGTAGAGGTGACTCTCTAAACCATTAAAATACCACTGAAATCTAAGACTACACATACACAATGGCTACATTTTTTCAGAAAAACAAACTTGTTTTCAGCTTCTAAGAAAAGAGAAATCAAATGCTTGGGCGTGGCATTACCAATTTTATTAAAATGGGAGGATATGGAACGTGACTCATTTCTACATATGTGCAGTCTAAACCAGTACTTTTGTGTGACCTGATACATTGGTTATGGTAAGAAATAACACCTGACACACGTCCTGTCTGTAAAAATTAGTTCCAGAACAGCCTGAACCACCATGTACATTAAATTTTGCTTCATGTCTCATTGCTACCCTAGCCATTACTTCTGCCATTCCTTTTTTCACTCCTGTCCACTCATCTCCCCTAGTTATAAAACAGCAATTCTTCTAGGATTCCTCTCTACATTTTGTCAATGGGTCAATACATTNCAAGAGTACTGGAGTGGCTTGCCATTGCCTTCTCCGTGTCTCATTGCTACCCTAGCCATTACTTCTGCCATTCCTTTTTTCACTCCTGTCCACTCATCTCCCCTAGTTATAAAACAGCAATTCTTCTAGGATTCCTCTCTACATTTTGTCAATGGGTCAATACATTCTATAGTGTTGTTTCCAAACAGGGGCAGCCTCTGCCTCTCTTTTTTGTATGCTCACAGGTGTCTCTCTCACCCCCAGGTTCATCTACCCTCCCACATGGTACAGAAGCCACATGCAACCCAAAGTGTGTGGTTTTGAGGTCCTCATCTACTTGAAGTTCTGGAATGAGATTTACTCTTTTAGGGTTAAGAAGATACATTACATATAACTCTGTTTCTTGATTTGGAACCCGATGATCTTGTGAAATACAAGTAATTTCCCATGGATGTTCAATAATAAAATCCAAAGTCTGTAATCATTCTTCATAAAAGTATACTATCTAACATTTTTAAAAGGTCACATTCTAATAAGCAAAATATGAAAATCCTAGGGGAACATGAAAAATTTTTATTATAATAATGCCTGAATAATTTATCAATTTCTCCCTAAATCTCTGTGCTCAGATATCAGGAAAACATTTCCCATAACCCTAAAAATACACTGCAGTTGCTAGAGACACACAAAGCTTAAGTTTCGAAAAGATTATTTGTGTTCCTCAGTCCAGACAACTGGACTGAAAAAGACAACTGGACTCCTCTTACACAGATGTTTGTGCAGCTCTGCCTTTAAGTAAATTCAGCACCTACTGAAAAATACTTAGTTATCCTAGTGTATGTTCTGTGCAATTCTAGCCATATTAACCCTTACCTCATCTTCTCTTCTACAATCCAAATGATTCTGAAATTTTTTTATTCGTCATCTTCCCCAAAAATGTGAATCTTAAATATTTTCAAAAATAAGGATTTTTATAACTCACTGAAACAGGATTAATTTTTTTCTCCTCTACATTTTCTTCCATGAAAATGGGCTTGACCCATTTTTCCAGCCGGATAGAAACTTTAGTCAAGGGGGATTTCAACTGTCAATGAATTTCTGTACTTCTTACCTTGTATATTTCATAGTGAGAAGACATCTATTTTGGTGTCTGAGGGCAAGTTTTGGCAAAATGATTAATCAGCTTATTTTATCAGAAGACAACATGATATAGAAGAAGCCATTTGGACTCACACATGGGATTTAGTTCATATTTGTGTTAAGCATTCTGTTAAAACTGTGAAATTAAGTAAATCACCTAACTTCTCTGTACTTTTGTTTCCTCATCTGTAAAATGAGGGTAATAATACTCACTCTATAGAGCTATGTGGAGATTAAAGTATTCAACATATAGCCAGTGCTCCAAAATTGTTACTCTGTGACATTCTTCTGGAAATTGTGAATTTTGATCAGAATCTACTACATACATCAAGAGGCTCAGGGACTTTTCTGTCTGATGGAGGCAGTGACTTGTAGTCTCCATTCTTTCCTATATGGTTCTCAACACAATCCTATGTGCTTGCTGGGATATTTATGGTTGAGAAGTCATTGCAAACATCTCTGCTGTCAGGGCAGACATGAGACCGATTCTCAATAATTCAAAGACTGTTTTTACTCCCTACTGTTTCAGGGAAACTTAAAAATTTGAGAAGCTTGTTGAATTTCCACCCATAGACAAAAGTCCTATCAGTATCAAAATATTTTCAGATACTGTTGTGATCAATGAATTCCCATTTGGGATAAATCTTATATACATGGGTCTACTATATAATCTGCTAGAAAAGTTGACAGTTTTCACCTAATGAGATTGATTTTAATTTCAGATACCATAATTAATTATTCATTAATGTAAATCTCCTTTTTATGTGGGTTTAGCTCAGTTAGCATTAAAGCTTCAAAGACTTACAGGGAAAAAAAAAACTAAAGAAGAGGGTCAAAATTTTACATTCACTCAGAGTATTAAGGCATTTTCTGCAAGTAAGCTAGTATACTTAACACAGCATACAAAACATAATGCATAGTATGAGTCCATTAATCTAGATTTCTTACCACTTTCCACGAGAATTAAAATAAGGCTTTATTTTAATTTATGACACTCAACTGTTATTTTTCAGTTACCATCATCATCATCTTATGCCTCGTATTTCCTTTCTTTTTCATTTCCTGGTGTTAACTCATCAGCAGGGAATAATGTAAATGTCCAGCAGGCAAAGAACGTGTCATTTCGCTAATCTCACTGAATACAAAAAGAATCTGAAAATATAAAACTACCATTTTCTGAGTATTCATGTGCTCTGCAACATTTACAACACTTTGTTGTTTGATCATTATTATCCATATTTTCCATAAGGTAGCTGCTATGAGTGAACTCCGGGAGTTGGTGATGGACAGGGAGGCCTGGTGTGCTGCAATTCATGGGGTCGCAAAGAGTCGGACACAACTGAGCGATTGAACTGAACTGAACTGATTAGGGATGCAGCTAAATTCACACATGCACTAAATACTGGAGTTAAGATTCAAGCTACCCCCTTGGCCTGTGATTTTTCACCTACTGCATTGAAAATCTGTCCTTCAGAGGAAGTTTATAGTTACTTTTCTGCTGTTGGTTGGCTATACTAACTATATTTTTAAAGTAGGAATACATTTTCCTATAATCACATCAGAAAATTTCACTCTATTTTTCTACTATAAAAATGACTTGGCCTGAACTTGTTCAAAAAAAACACAATTATGATTCATTTGTTTTACAGAAAAGGAGTATTAATTATTGGAGTAAACTACAGAGTTGGGATTTTTTTTCTTTTCTCTTTTTTCTTATTGGAGGATAATTGCTTTGCAAAGTTGTGTTGGTTTCTGCCGTACAACAAATTGAAGCAGCTATACATATATATACATCCCCTCCTTCTAGAGCCTGCCTCCTCCACACACTCACCCCACCCTTCTAGGTTGTCACAGAAGGAGAAATTTTTAGATACAATGAATGATGCGAGACATGAACTAGACAACCAAGGTCTAAAACCAGGGAAGCAATGTGTTCCTCTCGCTAAAGAACAAACCCCGGGTGAGATGCTGTTATGCCTGGCTAATAAGACATCCGGCCCCGCCGTCCTCACAGGAGCCTCTTCAGTTTATATGTCATCAAGAACAGATCTTATCCTTCCTGATGCCAGTCCCTAAACCCTCCCTGTATCAGCAAACATACACTGCCCTCCAGAAACAATCAGAGCTGTTGCTGCAATCAGAGAAACAGGCTCAAATCACACATGGCTTTTGCACCACAATTGCAAACAACTGCTATTTTACTTTTAGCTTTCCCTCTGGAAACTACAGACAAACATGAACCAGTGTTTTAAGTCTTTTTGATTAGAGTTTACTGATAGCTTAAATTGTGCTTAGAACTTAGCGATAATCATGGGTGTCCCTAATTGTCATCAGAATAAAAAACACTCTTTGTCTAAGTTTATTTGCATGTAAGACATTAATTGTAATATACTCTATCCCCTGAGAGTCCCTTGGACTGCAAGGAGATGCAACCAGTCCATTCTAAAGGAAATCAATCCTGAATATTCATTGGAAGGACTGATGCTGAAGCTGAAACTCCAATACTTTGGCCATCTGATGTGAAGAACCAGCTCATTGGAAAAGACCCTGATGCTGGGAAAGATTGAAGGTGGGAAGGGAAGGGGACAAAAGGGGATGAGATGGTTGGACAGCAAAAATCAATCCTGAATATTCATTGGAAGGACTGATGCTGAAGCTGAAACTCCAATACTTTGGCCATCTGATGTGAAGAACCAGCTCATTGGAAAAGACCCTGATGCTGGGAAAGATTGAAGGTGGGAAGGGAAGGGGACAAAAGGGGATGAGATGGTTGGACAGCATCACCGACATGATGGACATGAATTTGAGTAGGCTCCCGGAGTTGGTGATGGACAGGGAAGCCTGGTGTGCTGCAGTCCATGGGGTTGCAAAGAGTTGGACACGACTGAGCAATTGAACTGAGCTGAATTGGTTTTCATGCAAGATATTAATTGTAATATATACTATCTCTATTAAAGGTAGAAAAAAGGCATTATACCTATTGAAAACTTGACATTAAAATTTTGGATTATTGCCAAAGTTCTATGATATAAATGTTTCATCTAATTTTAAATCACATATGACTAATATGTATACACTATATAACAAACTGTGACTAGCTAATATACATTTCTTTAGCTTCCCTATCTCCTTTATTTCAGTTTCTATTATATTAAATATTTCAGAAATGAGTAGATTTTAATGTTCAAATGAGAATAATTCTAATTTCAACAATTCTGTTTAGGACCTGGACAACTAAAATACATCTTGAATTTGAATTAGTATAAATTTCTTGAACCACTTCACCACTAAATGAAGACTGACTCACGATGTAGGTCATTCATTTCTCCTGCCCTTTCCTTTTTGAAACTTATCAAAAATTTATTTTTTGTTGTACTGTGAAGCACCTCATGTAAAGAAATCTGGATTGAAAGCTCACTTTCCTCAAGCTTATAATTCAAGATTAAGACATAAAAACAAAAGCAGACTAACAGATGAGAGAACAGATTTGTGGCTGCCAAGAGGGAGGGTGGTTGGGGAGAGATGGTTTGGAGTTTGGGATTAACAGATGCAAACCATTATACATAGGATGGATAAACAATGAGGTCCTACTGTATAGCACAGGGAACTATATTCAATATCCTCTAATAAACTATAATAGAAAAGAATACAAAAAATAGTATATATGTATAACTGAATCACTGCTGTACATCTGAAGTTAAACAACATTGTAAATCAATTATACATCAATAAAATAAATTTTAAAGATTGAGAGGTAAAATGGCTTCCCAGGTGGCACAGTGGTAAAGAATCCATCTGCCAGTGCAAGAGATGCAAGAGATGGGGGTTCAATCCTTGGGTCAGGAAGATTCTCTGGAGAAGGAAATGGAAACCTGCTCCAGCATCCTCGCCTGGGAAATCCCATGGACAGAGGACCTTGGTGGAATACAGTCCATGGGGTCGCAAAGAGTCAGACAAGAGTGAGCAACTGAACACACACATACACACAAAATGAAATTAATTAAGACCTCTGGCCTAGACCACTCACAACTTGGCTCTGCCAATTTGAACCTGTTTGACTCTGGGAGAGTCCCTTGGCCTCTGTGTGTGTCCCTTAGCCTCTGTGTGCCACAGTTGCACAAATACAGTACTTACCTCCTAAGTGTATTGCAGGAACTGAGGACATAAACAGCAAGTGCTTACAACAGTGTCATGTATACACTAAGCACTCAGTAAATCTCAGCTAGCTGTTGTGGATCCTATTTTATCAATACAGCTGACAAAATGTAATCATGCAACTTTATGAATGAAATTACTGCCTAGTGAGTTAATATTATATTCAGAGAAGGACAAATGAGAAACAAACAATCAAATATATCATCATTATTTCACAAACTGTGGGTCAAACATTTTGTAGGAGACAATGCAGTTGTCAGACCATCTGAATTCAAAGTGTGTAGACAGAATGAGGGAGTAAAAATGGAATTAGTTAACATGTTCTTCACCTACTTTACAGTTACTTACAGAGTGCATTAAAAGTGGAAATGTGTTTCTCATAGAAAAAAATCTGGTTGCATTTTACTATTTGCAGAGAAAGGTCATAATATTTCTGAGCAATAAATTAAATCAATCACTGTTTACCATTTACTTACAAACTAACCCAGGTTCAAGCCCAAAAGTTATAAGAAGTTCACTAAAGGCAAAAAATTTCATATAGGTTGGTCAAACTATACTGCTTAGTCTTTAAAATTAGCCCAAGGGAGGACTGGGGATGGGATGGATTGGGGGATTGGGATTGATCCATATAAACTACTATGTATAAAATAGATAACTAATAAGAGCGTATTGTATACACAGGGAACTCTACTCAATGTTCTGTGGTGACCTAAATAGGAAGTAAGTCCAAGGAAGAGGGGACATATATATATATATATATATGGATGATTCATTTTATTTTGTACAGCATAAACACAACATTTTAAAGCAACTACACTCCAACCTAGACAGTGCATTAAAAAGCAGAGACATCACTTTGCCAACAAAGGTCCATCTAGTCAAACCTATGGTTTTTCCAGTGGTCATGTATGGATGTGAGTGAAGTGAAGTGAAGTGAAATTCGCTCAGTCGTGTCCAACTCTTTGCGATCCCATGGACTATAGAGTCCATAGAATTCTCCAGGCCAGAATACTGGAGTGGGTAGCCTTTCCCTTCTCCAGAGTTGGACCATAAAGAAGGCTGAACGTCAAAGAATTGATGCTTTTAAACTGTGGTATTGGAGAAGACTCTTGAGAGTCTCTTGGACAGCAAGGAGGTCAAACCAGCCAAACCTAAAGGAAATCAACCCTGAATACTCATTGAAAGGACTGATGCTGAAGCTGAAACTCCAATACTTTGGCCACCTGATGCAAAGAGCTGACTCATTGGAAAAGACCCTGATTCTGGGAAAGACTGAAGGCAGGAGGAGAAAGGGATGAGGATGGTTTGATGGCATTAACAACTTAATGGACATGAGTTTGAGCAAGATTCAGGAGTTGCTGATGGACGGGGAGGCCTGGCATGCTGCAGTCCATGGGGTTGCAAAGAGTCGGACATGACTGAGTGACTGAACGATATTCCAACAAAAAATAAATAAAAATAAAATAAAACTAGTGCACGAGGCTTGACTTACATACTCCCAAACATAATCCCCAAGCCACTACCTATGCATTTTCTATATTTAAGAATTATGTTGATATATAACAATATTGCTGGTTGTGCAAGCTTAGAGGATGCTAGAGAGAGTTATAAGTTACTTCCAATGATGCCCCTCTTGGGGCGATGCTCAGACAGTACTAAATCTATCCAAATCAAAGGTCTGCATTTCCAGAAGCACAATTCAAACTTTCGCATATCCCTGAAAGGAAGAGATATGCTCTCATCTCAGGAATTAAGTGAACAATTAAGAGCCAGAGAAACTGATTAATCAGGAATTTGTCTGCAAGGGCTCCAGCAGGTGGGATGCAGAAAGATACAGCCAGGGGCTGATAGGAAGCAAACAGATGGTTAATGACTTGTGGGTCGATAAAAGGGCTGGTTTGGGACTAATCTCATAAACGCCATTTCTTCTTACCCTTTTTGTCTTCATGCCAAACAGGTGTGTGGAAATCTGAATAGTGAAATGTTGAATAGTTAATTTAGGAGGCTGGAAAATTAAAATAGGAAATTAACAGGGGAAATGCTAAACAGCCAAAATAAAATCTGGACATCTTTCTTCTTTTAGGTTGATAGGTGACCTGAATTTTTCCTTGAACAATTAAGACTGATTACTTTGATTCTGCACATTAATTTTGTGGCATCTAGTTGATTGACAGTTATATACATATTTAGAATAGAAAATGGAGTAATTTAATAACATTTTCATATTAAAATAAATGCTTTGACTTATTACCAGAGACATATTTGAATTGATAGGGTAATCAGTCTTATCAAATAGACACTTTTCTTGTTATTTCTTTTGGCCAGAACGGATGGTGGATGGGTGTGCTATCAACAAACTTTTGGCTGAGATAATTCAATTAAACAAAACTCCTTATGAATCTCAAAAACAGTTGTATTTTATCCAGACATTTTTATGTTCACTTGTATTAAATATCTTTAGATATTGTGAGAGACTTAATCATCCAATGCTACATAAAGATGCTATGCTTCCCACATACACATTTCAGATATTTTACATACATGCCATATGCTTGAATGGAAAGATCATAAGCCAAAATATTTACCAAATTAATCAGAATCACTAGAAAACCTTGTTAAAAATGAAGACCCAGATTCCATTACAGACTGCCCCATAGACCTATTGGAGATAGAACTAATCAATCTTTTACTTTATTTATTTTTAATTAATTTTTATTGAAGTATAGTTGTTTTACAAATTTGTGTTACTTTTGCTGTATAGCAAAATGAACCAGCTATACATATACATATATCCTCTTTTTTTGGATTTCCTTTCCATTTAGGTGACCACAGGGCATTTTACTATATAGTCGGTTCTCATTTCTTACCCATTTTATACATAATAGTGTATATATGGGGCTTCCCTGGTGTCTCAGTGGTAAAGAATTTGACTGCAATGCCGAAGACCGAGTTCAGTCCCTGGGTTGGGAAGATCCCCTGGAGGAGGGCATGACAACATACTCCAGTATTCTTGCCTGGAGTATCCCCACTAAGAGGAGCCTGGCGGACTACAGTCCTTAGTTAGAGTTGCAAAGAGTCAGACACAACTGAAGCGACTTAGCAGCAGCAGCAGCAGTGTATACATCTCAGTCCCAATCTCTGATTCATCTTCACCACCACCGCCCCAGCCCCCTCTCCCCTTGGCAGCCACACATTTGTTCTCTGCATCTGTCTCTATTTCTGCTTTGCAAATAAGTTCATTTGTACCATTTTAAATAAGTAGCTGATGTAAATCTTACGCTGGTTTTTGAATTCTGAGATTCACTAAGAGGATTCCAAATTTTAAAGCACTGCTGTTACACCAACTACTTTCAGAATATCTCTATGAAAAGCACATGATATAGTCAGTGAGAACACTGGACTTAGAATCATGGAACATAAGTCCTATGTTTTGGAAGCTCCGCAACCGTAGGCAAGTCTTTTAACTTCAGTAATCTTTGGTTTAACTATCTGTTTCACTGAGTGGTTAAGAACTGTTTTCTCTCAGTCCTAACAGGCCATAATTCCAGAACTGGTATTATATTGCTTCACTGGTATAATGGATTCTGAGAACTCTATAATCAATATTGGATACAGATAACTTACTATATATCAACTTTTAATAGTTATGTGTAAATCTGTATTTATTGATACCACTGAACTATTTTAAAATGCTACCTTGTGTTTACAATAATTTGGAACAGGGAAAGAAAAAATTTAACAAAATGCAGCTAGTCTGAATATTAAATCAGAAAGGTGATGGGAGAAAAGTTCTCATTTACATAAATTAAATAACTATCCATTGTTTTATACTGAAAGAAAACATAATTAAAGAGATATTTTATATATTAACATCCAGATATTTAAGATGTAAAAGAAACCTACCAAATGTAAAATGTCCCTGGTGCTCTGAATAATATAACTTTTCAAATGCTACATTTCCAAAGACCCAGGAAAACCATATTTTAATATCTTTCCATTACATATTGGGAGAAGGAAATGGCAACCCACTCCAGTATTCTTGCCTGGAGAATCCAATGGATAGAGAAGCCGGGCAGGCTACAGTCCATGGGATGACAAATAGCTGGACAAAACTGAGCAACAAACACAACATTACATATTGATCAACCTCTCTAAAATTCACCCTGATAGAAAAGAACTGAGATCATCATCACATGCATTATCAGGGTTTCTGCAGAATGTGAAAGCTTTCAGGTATTTAAAGTACACCCCTTAAGCTATTTGATAATACTGCTAACAAGAGAGCAGATGTGTAAGCATCCAAATAAGGCTTAGATATGGAGAATGTCATTTGGAAATCATCAGCAGATTGCTTGTGGCCACACATGACAAATACATGCTCTTAGTATCACATTCCCCAGGGTGGTGTTAGAATTTTTCAGAAGATTATTTGGCCATTATTATAAAAATACAAAGTTCAGTCCCAATCCTGTTCTTTAGCAGTTCATCAGCCTCAGTAATAATAATGAACCAATGAAATAACTTCTCTGTGATTTGAAAAAGGTAATGTCAGGTTTTCTTAGACAAGGGCAACATGATGAAAAAATGTTAACAGATTTTAAGCTTGAATGACACTCTTGGAAGGTAACAAATGAAGGTGCATTTATCGGGTATTCTTCAACTTCTATTAGAAGTTCATATTTCTCATCAGTAATTAAGGCTGAGTTACCCTAACTCAATAAAAGAATAAAAATCACTCTTTTATGGTCTGCCCACTACGATGATCGTGTGCTTCATTTTAAATATTTTTACAGTATGATCAGCACAATAATTGCAGTTGCTCAGAACCAACATTTCAGTTATTTTCCCCCATATATGTCAACCTGAACAAGATTCATTTAGGAGAAACAAGTATATCCTATATAAACTGAGGTATGAAATTTCCCAATTTTGTGTTTGGTTTAAATAGCCAGATTGCTGTTCCACTTCATTAAAAAATGTTAGAACATTCAGTTCAGTTCAGTTCAGTCACTCAGTCATGTCTGACTCTTTGCAACCCCATGAATCACAGCACTCCAGGCCTCCCTGTCCATCACCAACTCCCAGAGTTCATTCAGACTCACGTCCATTGAGTCCATGATGCCATCCAGTCATCTCATCCTCTGTCGTCCCCTTCTCCTCCTGCCCCCAATCCCTCCCAGCATCAGAGTCTTTTCCAATGAGTCAACTCTTCACATGAGGTGGCCAAAGTACTGGAGTTTCAGCTTTAGCATCATTCCTTCCAAAGAAATCCCAGGGCTGATCTCCTTCAGAATGGACTGGTTGGATCTCCTTGCAGTCCAAGGGACTCTCAGGAGTCTTCTCCAACACCACAGATCAAAAGCATCAATTCTTCGTTGCTCAGCTTTCTTCCAGTCCAACTCTCACATCCATACATGACCACTGGAAAAACCATAGCCTTGACTAGACCCGGACCTTTGTTGGCAAAGTAATGTCTCCGCTTTTCAATATGCTATCTAGGTTGGTTATAACTTTTCTTCCAAGGAGTAGGTGTCTTTTAATTTCATGGCTGCAATCACCATCTGCAGTGATTTTAGTACTTACTTAATACACCCCAAAGTGAAAAGGTGTGTTTTATTGTTTATTTTGACCTCAAGGTTAATTGATTGTTAATGATTTGATATGTTAGGCACAACTTACATGATTAAATTGAGACTGGAAATTCCAGCAATCTACACAATAAACTGTTCATTAAGCAATCTATATTTGATAACAGATTGAGCATTAATCTATATTGAGCATATGTATGCTCAATAAATTTATATGTGTCAATTTATAGAAATATAGCAGTATCATTTGTTCACAAATAATATTTGCGTAGATTCTATATACTAGGTCTTTTATGGGTCCTTCAGATAGAGCAATGTACAAGAGGAGCGATACCTCTGTTCAGGTGGTCCTACCTGCTAGTGGGGGATAAAGAAACTATATATAAAATAAATCTAGAGTCCCTTGGCTGAAATAAACAGACAACAATAGAGAAACTCCTCTAGACCAGACAATTTCTGGGGAGACATCTGAGCTGAGTATTACATGATAGAACAGAGTTATCCCTGTGAGGAACACTCCCAAAATAAAGAACAACAATACAAAAGCCCAGCATTACTGCAGAAGTCAGCCAGCATCACAGAGCTCACAGTCTAGCAAAAGATACAGACAATTAAGCACTGCAGTTTGAAAAGCACCCTTCCAGCTCCCTTGTTCAGTGGCTCAGTCTTGTCCAACTCTTTGTGACTCCATGGAGTGCAGCATTAATTGTCCATGGGATTCTCCAGGCAAGAATACTGGAGTGGGTTGCCATGCCCTCTTCCAGGAGATCTTCCTGACCCAGGGATAGAAACTGTGTCTCCTGCGTCTCCTGTATTACAAACGAATTCTTTACTGCTGAGGCACCGGGGAAGCCCCAGGGTTATCGTATATGAGTACCTTAGATACGTAATGTAAGTGAGGCTGGGGAGAAGACCAGTGACCAAAACAAGTCCTGAAGGACTAGCTGGAATAGTTATTAGGAGTCTAGCACCTTCCAGAATCAGGGAGATGACAGTGTGACTAGGTCATGGTTAGCAAGATGGAGAGGGATATGTGATGAGCCACAATTTGATCCCCATTTTACCCAAAACCAATAGACAATGTCATGAAGTCAGAAAAACTATAACACTTCTATTTCAAATATATTTTGAGAAAGCATCTTCATTATATGGCAACATTTGATCTGTTCATTTCAGTTGTGTGATTTCTGTTCATCCCTTACAAGGTTTTCATTTTTATCCCTTTCTCATAATGGTAAATTATCCCTTCATTGTTTGCATACAGTTGAATTAGAAGTTTTCCTTTAAATTAAAAGGAAGTCATACTCCCTAAAACATGAGGATTTCAGATTTTTGGAAAAGAAATATATACTCTGCATATTCTCCCAAACGTTTTCTGTTACCAGGCATAATTCATCTGGCTGAAAAGCTCCGCTCTGTCAAATCAATAAGGGTTTCTTCTGCATGCTCATCTGATAGAAGCAAGCAGCAGACTAAGGCAGGATGAATGCAGTCATAGCTCAGAGTTTCAAAATGTTTCACTTTTCAATGAATAGTAATTAAAGAGTTGGCAAATCACAGAAAATGTGTCTTTATATCTGCAAATTCAACCAATTGATGTTTCCAGAAAAACTGAACTGAAAGTTCCACTCCTCCCTAAATCAGGCTGATTTTCAACAAGGATCGAGCCTTTTGAAGAAGCAATTCACTTTGTCAACTAATTCTCAAACCAATGAGTGGGTTCACAAAACTGAGCAATTCAGTGTTTTGAACCAACAGAAAATATCTCAAGATACCCTGCAAGTACAAGGCTCAGTACTGTCTTTCGGCTGTCTGGACTCACCAGCAAGGCCTTCGCTTGGAGGAGGAAAACCAAACTGTGCCTTATCTAATGCATACAATAAATAGTTCCTTCAGCTTCAAGATGGTCTATGAATAGAGGGACCATATAATCTATCTTCCAAACTGGGACACTTTCAAGATTAAAAGAGGCTCTTTAACCTCTATGGGGGGAATGCAGGCATTAACCAAGGACTATTCCAGCCAAAGTCGGACGTGTGTTCTCCCTATCTATGAAGCGCAGGCCCCAGAAGCCCTTAGAAAAGTGCCCTTTATCTCCTCACAGAGAAAGACGACGCATAATAAACTGTAAACTTCTTTGATGAAGGAAAAGACTGTTTGGGCCACTATTATCTAAAACCTCTAAGCCTTAGCGCTTTCTCTTAGTTTAACTGACTTTATAATGTATATAAATAGTGAGCACATGAATATAAAGAGGCTCTGAAGGTTCTGGAGGGAAAAAAACAGACTCTTCAGCTGCTCTTGAGCATGGAGACATAATTGTGACATAACAACAGACTGACCTCAATGCAAAAATAGTCACCTTGTACTCACACTTAACCCACTTATCATCAAGCTTGAAAAAAATCCCCATTGATGAAAGACCATATGCTGGGTATTTCTCTAGAAGTCATGACAGGTACATATCTCCTCTCATTACCTGGCTACCCTTGGGAATTGAACCAGTGTCAGCCTTATTAATTCTAAGTTTCGTGGCTTGGAAATCTATCTAGCCTTGAATATTAATTGCTAACTCTATACATAAAATGAACTGCACTATATTGCAAGCAGAGCAGGACAGAGAAAGGTGATAAGAAAAGAGGTATTATAGAAGGAAGTTAAAGGAATAGGGAGGAAGAAGAGATAGAAGAAAAGGAGCAAGAAAAAAAAGAATGTAGAAAGTAAAGAAGGAGGAAAAGAAAACTCAAATAAGATTGAAACTAAAATTGCATATCCTCCTTCACATGTTTTAAAGGATTTATTAGATACAGATACTTTTATTTTCAGTCCTTTGAAAAGTATTTGTAAGATGACATCTCTCTGGAGGTAGCTAAACCATCTGAATCACTTCCCCTTTTAGGGGAATACTAATATTCATTTTCCAGAAGTGAAATGAATATGAAATTTATTTCTAAGAGTCCTTCTGTTGTTAAGTCTCTAAGTCATGTCTGAATCTTTGCAACCCTATGGATGGTAGCCCACCAGGCTCCTTCTGTCCATAGGATTTCTCAGGCAAGAATACCGGAGTGAGCTGCCATTTTCTTCTCCATTAAAAAAAAAAAAAAAAAAATTTGATGCAGACCATTCTTAAAGTCTTTAATGAATTTGTTACAATATTGTTTGTTTTATATTTTGGTGTTGCAGTCATGAGGCATATGGGATCTTATCTCCCCTACCAGGAATCAAACCCACACCCTCTGTATTGGAAGCCTGGAGTCTTAATCACTGGACCACCAGGGAGGTTCCTTTCCTCACATTTCACCACTCTTTTGACTTGGGGGTAGCTAAGAATGTGAGATGCAGTTAGTTTCACAAAACTAACTTCCCTGGTGGCTCAGAGGTTAAAGCGTCTGCCTCCAATGCGGGAGACCTGGGTTCGATCCCTGGGTCGGGAAGATCCCCTGGAGAAGGAAATGGCAACCCACTCCAGTATTCTTGCCTGGAGAATCCCATGGAAGGAGGAGCCTGGAAGGCTACAGTCCACGGGGTCGCAAAGAGTCGGACACGACTGAGCGACTTCACCTTCACCTTCACCTTCACAAAACTGAAAAATCATGTAGATCATCTGAAATACCCTAGATTAAAAAAAAAAAAAAAAGTGTGACTTGCTCAGTATCACCCAACTAAGTGGAAAAGTTAGTTCTAAAACCCATGCTTCCTGCCTCTTGATCCTAGTAGTTTATTTATAAAAGTGACCTGCTTTTAGAATGTGCATTTTATCTTATAAAGCATCAGATTGGACTTTTCTATTAAATTCTGGTTTCATCACTTTATAAATGCTATACTGATTTTGAAGATCTCAAGCATATCTATTTCTGAAATGTTTATCTGCTTCTCCTTTTTCCCCCAGTTTTTAATTTTAACATACCATTTACTTCTCTTTATAAAAATAATACAAATTTTGGTACTCGATAAAACTTGATTCACATCAACAAAAGAAGAAAACAATCCATGGAATGGGAAAAAAAATTTTTACAAACTATTTCGTTGGATCAACATTCAAGCTATTTAATAGTAAAAAAAAAAAATCCAATTTTAAAATTCAGGTGCAAAGAACCTGAATACACATTGTTCCAAAGAGGACACATAAATGGTCAACAGGAACATGAGAAGATATTAAACATCACTAGCCATTAGGGAAATGCAAATTAAGCACCTGAGAGTATGTGTTGGAATGACCATCATCAAAAAGATGAGATAACAAAAGCTGCCAACAACATGGAGAAAAGCAAGCCCTTCTGTAACGCCAGTAGAACTGGAAGCTGGTACATCCGCTATGGAAAACAGTACAAAGTTGCCTCCAAAAATTAAAAGCAGAACTACCGTGTGACCCAGCAATTCCACCTTTGGGAATACATACAAAGGAAATGATAACACTAACCCCCAAAGATATCAGTACCCCATGTTCATAGCAGCATTATTACAATACATTATTATTATTACAGCCAAGACACAGAAACAACCTAAGTGGTATGTGTACACACACACACACACAAAGACAAATATAGCGTGATCTCACTTATATGTGGAATCTAAACAAACAAAACAAAACACCAAACTCATAAAAAGATCAGATTTGTAGTTGCCAGAGGTAGTGGGGTGAGGGAGAAGGAGGAATTAGAGGAAGGTGGTAAAACTGTACAAACTCCGTCCATGGGATTTTCCAGGCAAGACTACTGGGGTGGGGTGCCATCGCCTTCTCCGGTACAAACTCCAGTTATCAGATAAATAAGTGCTAGGGGTGTAACGTACAACACAATGATAGCCAACACTGCTGCATGACAGAAAGATGTTAAAAGAGTACATCCAAGAGTTCTCATCACAAGGAGAATCTTTTTTTCCTCTTCTTTTTACTGTATCTGTATGAGATCATGGATGTTAACTGAACCTATGGTGGCAATCATTTCACAGTACTATATGTAAATCAAACCACCACCCTGCATACCTTAAACTCATACAGTGATGTATATCATTACTTTTCAATAAAACTACTAGAAAACACTTTTGATTTAGTAAATTAATGAACAAAAGGCAGTACTTGGGCAGGCTTTATTGAACAACTGAATACTTTAAATGAAGCAGATGGGCCAAATATCTATTTTCTAGAGTTTGTCTTAAGAAACTCCGTGGAACCAAAATGTGAACAAATAAACAATTAGAGGGTCTTTCTGATCACGTGTGATTGCTTATATCTGAATACTGAAACTCTTCAATTGGAAATGGACCCCGTAATGTTGTTTCCTCTTTTCTCTATGCTTTTGAAATACGTGATACACCATGTATATATTCACTAAGAGAACTAGGACTGTGTACTGTACATGAATCACCTACGATGAATTCTATTCTCAGTCTTCTTTATACTCTGTTATGACATAAATACAAAGTAACCAAATATAAATGCAAAATATCATAAAATACAAATCACTAGCATTGGAAATGAAAGAGTGGTCATTACGACTGACCCTATGGCACTAAAAATATGATCCAGGAATCCTATTAATAATGCTAGACAACACAAATTTGATATTAAGATGAAACAGTCCAATTCCTTGAAAGGCACAGTCTACCAAAACTCACACATGGAGACACAGACAATTTGATTAAAAAATGGAATCAATAATTAAATAACTTTCTAAAACAGAAAGCAAGAGGCCCAGATGGTTTCACTGGTAAATTCTACAAAACATTTAAGGATGAAATAATACTAATTCCCCTAATTTGCCAAAAATATTAAAGAAGAAGAAGCACTTCCTAACTCATTATATGAGGCCAGCATTACCGTAATATTGATATCAAAACTAGATAAAGACATAATGAGAAAAGACAATTACAGATGAATATCTCTCCAAAAATCCTCAATGAAATATAGTAAATCAAATCCAACTACATATAAAAGACTATACACCAGAACCAAGTGAGATTTATTCTATTTATGCAAGGCTGGTTCAACATTAAATCAATTAATATCATATAAGCAGGCTAAAGAGAAAAAAAAATCAATGATTATATCAATAGATTCAGAAAAAGCATTTGGGAAAATTCAATACATATTCATGATAAAAAATTTCCAGGAAACTGGGAATAAAGGGAAATATCTCTGATGTAATAAAAGAATCTACAAAGAAAAGCTACAAGCAACATCATACCTAATGGTAAAACAAAAACAACATTAACACACTAGATGTTTCCTTCAAGATCAGAAAAAAAAGACAAGAATGTCCTCTCTTACTATCCTTTTCAACATTGTACTGGAAGTCTTAACTAATGGAATAAAATAAGAAAAGTGGATAAAATGTATATAGATTGAGAAGGGAGAAATAAAACGGTCTTTGTTCTCAGATGACGTGATTATCTACATGGAAAATCCCAAAGAACAGATAACAAAACCTCCTGGAATTGTTAAGTGAGTATTGCAAGGTTGTAATTTATACAAACAAAATCAATTTATTTTCTATATTTCATCAACAAAAAATTGGATGATAAAATTTTAAACATAATGTTATTTACATTAGGATCCAAAATATACTTAGGTCCAAACTTAACAGCAACAACATATGTAGATAGATAGATCATCCATCCATCCATACATACATATGTGATCTATATGAGGAAAACTACAAAATGCTGATGAAAAAAATCAAAGATGCTCTAAATAAATGGAGAGCCATTTTATGTTGATGAGCAAAAAGACTCAATATTTTAATATTTCAACTACAAAATGATCTATAGATTCAACAGAATTCCCATCAAAATTTCAGCAAATTGTACTTATGGATGTCAACAAACTCAATGTAACATTTACAGAGAAAGGCAAAAACTAAGAATATCCAACACAACACTAAACAGACACATTTGAAGAACTGATAATATCCAGCTTCAAGACTTACTATGAGACTGCATTAAGCAAACAAAGTGTAATACTAACAAAAGAATAGACAGATAGACTACTAGAATAGAACAGAGAGCCCAAGAAGAGAGCTACAGAAATAATGTCAATTGATATTTGACAGAAAAGCAAAGGCAATTCAGTGGGGAAAGAAGTCATTTTAACAAATGGTGCTTAAATAATAGGGACTGTTTAGTTGCTAAGTCCTGTCTGACTCTGTGACCCCATGAATTGTAGCCCTCCAGGCTTCTCTGTCCATGGGATTTCCCAGGCAAGAATACTGAAGTGGGTTGCCATTTCCTTCTCCAGGGAATCTTCCCCACCTAGGGATCAAACCCATGCCTTCTGCATTGGCAGGCAGATTCTTTATCACTGAGCCCCTGGGAAAGCCCAAATAATGAGACAACTACATGCGAACCATTCAGAACTTATAAGTTTCACAAAAATCAATTTCAAATGGATTGCAGATCTAAAATTCAAGAGTACAAAACATAACACAAGAGAAAAATATATGTTTCTGTGATTTTGGCGGTGACTTTGTAGATGCAACACCAGAAGCATAATTCAATAAAAAAAAATTTTTAATTGAAATTTAAAACTTCTGCTCTAGGAAAGACTGGGGGAAAACATTTTAAATTGCATATGTGATAAAGACTCTAATATATACAACTCAACTTAAACTGTCAAAACGTAAAAATAAGAAAACAACTCAATTCAAAAATGGGCAGAAGATCTGAAAAGACATCACCAAAGAAGATACACAGATGGCAAATAAACATATGAAAATAAGGCTCTGTATCATATCATTAGGAAACTGAAAATTAAAACAAAAGTGAGATACTGCTAAACGTCTCTGCTGCTGCTGCTGCTGAGTCGCTTCAGTCGTGTCCGACTCTGTGCGACCCCAGAGACGGCAGCCCACCAGGCTCCCCCGTTCCTGGGATTCTCCAGGCAAGAACACTGGAGTGGGTTGCCATTTCCTTCTCTGATGCGTGAGAATGAAAAGTGAAAGTGAAGTCGCTCAGTCAAGTCCGACTCCCAGCGACCCCATGGGCTGCAAATAGCTAAAATCCAAAATTCTGACAGCAAAACGACAGTGCAAATATAACGGAACGTACACTCTGATCCACTGCTAGTGAATATGGAAATTGGTCTAGCCATTTTGGAAAACTGTTTGACAATTTTATACAAAGTTAAACATAGATTTAGCAAGGAATCCAGAAACCACGCTCTTAGGAAGTGGCTAAAATGAGTTGAAAACTTATGTTTGTACAAAAACTCACACAAGGATGTTAATAGCAGCTTTATGCATAATTTCCAAAACTTGGAAGCAACTAAGATGTCCTTCAGTAGGAATGGATAAACAAACTGTGGTACATCTATACTACCAAGTATTGTTCAGTGATAAAAGGAAATGAACTTGTCAAATTTTCTAAATCATAGGTATGAGCAATTTTTGTTGTTATTACTGTGGTTAAAATACTACCAAATTGTCACCTAGTGGGTATTCTCGCCTCTATACCCTAACAGTATGGGAAAGTCTATTTCACTAAACTATTCCTAAGTGATTCTTGTCATTTTAAACAATCTTTTATAACCTGAAATACTTTTTAATTGCCACTTTGGCTGTGAAAAGAAAGCAATTTTAAAGTTATTGACCACTTAAATTCCTTTTAGATTACACAGCCTATCGTGTAACCTTGCCCATGTTTTCTTTACTTTTTACTATTTGCTATGTTCTATGCATATTAAGAAAATCAAGTATATTTCCAGTTTAATTTTTGCAGTTTTGATTCTGCCTATAATTTTTCCCCACTGAAGAAGTTTCTGATTATGGTCAAATTTATCAATCTTTAACCACAGCTTCTGAGAAGGCACACAGCACTCACATATATACCAAATTTCACTGAAGTTATTTTCTATAATTCAGTGGTATCATCTTTTAAAAATCCTTCATTTACCGTTCGGAGAAGGCAGTGGCAATCCACTCCAGTACTCTTGCCTGGAAAATCCCATGGATGGAGGAGCCTGGTGGGCTGCAGACTACGGGGTCTCGAAGAGTCAGACACAACTGAGCAACTTCACTTTCACTTTTCACTTTCACGCATCGGATTACAGTGGGGCAAATAGAATTCCAGCTTAACTTTTTGCCAAGAGACCTAGTCAGTTCTTCCCTAATAATTATTGAATAGCTCATCTTGTTCCGCATAGACTTTACCTGTGAAATTTGGTATTTATTTGAGGCAATTTCCCAACTATCTTGAATAGTTCTGGTTCAACTAATCTGCTTATACCAACCTCAAACTGTTTATATTATTGTGAAATTGTAATATGTTTTAATATCTGTGTGGCTATCACCTTCATTACTCTTCTTCTTTAGATGTTTCTTGGCAAATCTCACACACTTATTTTCCCACATAAACATTAGTAGCACTTGTCAATTTTACGAGAATTCTTGATATTTTCAAATATATCATATGTATTTATAAGCTGATTTAGGGAAAACTGACATATTAACACTACTGAGTATTTCTATTAATACATATGAATGAGAAGTCCTCCCATTGTGTCAGACTTCATTTACCTACTCTAGTTTAACTTTTAAATTCTCTCTTAAAAGCCTTCTTCCATATTTATATCCACATAGACTAAATGTTTATGCCTAGATAGTCTAAATATATTTGCTATTGTAAATAAAACCTTTCCATCCACTATATCACCTATACTAATTTTTCTGTTTTCATCTTTTATAACTCACCACTTTATTCAGTTCTCTTGCTATTTCCATTTGCAGTTGTATTTCTTGATCTTTCTGTATATGGCATAGCATATGCAAATAATTCCAATAGTTAAACTCAGTTCCTAGTTTCTAACATTTTCTCCTCTAATTATGATGTTCAGATTCCTAGTAATTTTTTTCATAGTAATTTTCAGTAGTGATGATGACAGTAGTCATCATTCTTATTACTAACTTTATTGAGAAATCTGTTTCACAGTTAATTATGAGATTGTTTGAGCCCCATATCAGAGGAAAGAAACTGCTCTCAATTTCTATTATATTCATATTTCTTATTAATTCAGGATTTTGTGTTGAATATTGCCAGATTAATTTCTGCATGTATTTAAAAAACAATTTTTTTTCCTTTAATGAGATGTGTATAAGAGACAGCAAGGGGATTTTTTTTCCTTTAATGTAACAATATAGCAGATTGTGTTGAAATATTACCCGATACAAATCTACACTTGCATTCCTAACATGAATACCCTTCATCACATGATAGGATATAATATTTGTTAATGCACTAATTCTGAATCATATGTTTATGGTTTTAATAGACATAAGCAAGATTAATTTACTTAATTTTATGTGCAGTCTAAAGTTTTGTCATCATGTTATGCTAATTTACAAAAATATTCTAACACTTTAATGTTTTATCAGGCCTGGAACAATTCGAATAGAGCTGAAGTTCTCTTGACCAAACTCAGCAGACAGTGGAGGACAGAGGAGCCTGGCAGGCAGTCCAAGGCAGCACAAAGAGTTGGACACAACTTAGCAACAGAACAACAATGCCTCAAAGATTTCAGAGAATTTGTTTCTGAAACTATTGGCCTAGCACTTCTTTGAGATTTACTTACTCACTGAAAACACTTCCTATTTCTTTCATGGTCATAGATATCTTCTGAGATCAACTTTCGAGATTTACATTTTCTTAGATGTTATTTGGTGGCTTAGAGGTTAAAGTGTCTGCCTCCAATGCAGGAGACCCAGGTTCGATCCCTGGGTCGGAAGATCCTCTGGAGAAGGAAATGGCAATCCACTCCAGTATTCTTGCCTGGAGAATCCCATGGACAGAGAAGCCTAGTAGGTTACAGTCCATGGGGTCACAAAGAGTCGGACACGACTGAGTGACTTCACCTCAGATGTTATTTAGTTTATTCAGTTCTCATATTTATTTTAATAGACTCAGGCAAATTGTACTTTTATAAGCCTTTGAATTTCCTCTATAGCTGTAATTACTTTGCCATCCTCATTTTTACTTTACACAGTCTGTTTTTATTAGATTTACTAGTAGTTTTTCTTTCCTTCCCACTCCACAAAAGAGCTTTTGATTTATTTATCAGTCCTACTACTTTCTATTTGATAATTCACTAATTTTTTCCTTTTGTTTTCATTGATTTATTCATTTTGTTTTCTGTGGGTTCCACTGGTTGCTCTTTCAATATCTTGATTCGAGTTGTAATCAACTCTATTCAATTCTTTCTTAATTAGTAATATATGTGTTAAATATGTGGTTCTAAATTTTTTCATGGTATGGCATCATCAGAAAAATTATAAAATTTTTATAGCTCATATAGTACACTCCAGGCTCTTCACTATTCAACATCCTGCCAAGGTCTGGGGATGAAAAGAAATAAAATCTAAAGTATACCTAATATCCATTTGCTCCACACCAGTTGGGAAACCTATTAAGAAAACCAAATGGATCTTACATGCATCCATATACTCAGTAAACAAGCAATGAGAAAGTGCACTAGGAGCTCAGAATACAAAACAGATGAGAAAAGGTTTCTCATTAACATTTAAAATAATAAGAGTATGTATGTGCTCACCAATTTACGATTGTCAAGTGGCTTAGCTTCTTGTCCCAGAACTACACATACTATTTGTGTGACCCATGTCTACACCTCGGTTTTTTAAATCTTCACTGAAATAGAGATGACAGAATAAATATAATATTTGAACATTAAAATGATGAATTCAAATTATCACTATTAACTTGCATTGAAAGGGCCTCTAATAATAGTATATACATTTCTATGCTCTCTTGTGCATGCTCAATAAATAAATAATAGAATATATTTCCTATCTTGATGGAACAAAAAATAAGCCAGCTGACTATTGTTGCTATATAGTCACAGATATAGATTGTCCTGAGTGAGTGAAAGAATCCTAAGTTACTACATTGAGAAACCTATTGCAATGAAAGAGGAGAATTGGGCTTCAATATTCTCCACTTGGAGATCTGATAGTCCTATAACAATTTTTACCAAGAAAATTGAGCAAACTTGGATAAAATTATTCATATTGGAAAGGATAAAAAATCAAATAAAAAACTTCACAGAGATAATAGAGGCCTTACACACCTAGCTGGTAAAACCTTGAAGATTTTTCTTGATGTGGATAGGATGGTCACACAGAAGGCACAACAGAGAGGATGATGTCTCCTACCTTCCGGAGCTTGCAGACATATGAACCCATCATGCGTGCAATTGCTTTTCATTCTCTGCTACTGAGTCATGAGGTGCAATTCACCATCGGCTTAGAAATCAAGTGAAATCTTTGTTTTGCGTATGACACTGGGGATGGGTTTTAAAATTTGAGAAGAAAGATCTACCAGATAGAGAAAGGGTACTTATTTAAATGTAGATGGGGGTGAAAGAAAAATCTTCATGCTAGAAATGATCACGGACTAAGACTGCTGAGTATGCCTATTTGGAAATGAGGTACAGGAGATGATATAACTGCAAACTGGAGTAACATTGCAAAATGTCTATACCTTATAAGCAATTTCATGATGTGTTAAATAAGAAAACTGGGAGCAGGTATACATTGATTAGAATGATGCAGCAGGACTCCCCTTGTGGCCCAGTGACAAACTCCCCGTTCACAAGCCAAGGGGCCCAGGTTTGATCCCTGGTAAGGCAACTGGATCCCACATGCTGCAACTAAGACGTGGCACAACCAAATAAACACATTAAAAAAAAAAGATGTTGTAAAATGTGGGCAAAACTCCCACTGTTTGTCACATTTCATCTAAGTACTCAGAGAGTTGTTGGGTAGATTAGATGAATTACGTGTGGAACACTTGGGGCATATAATAAGTGCTGGGATCATGTTAGCCATTATCATTGTTGTTGTTGATCTTAAAATTTTCAGTGACATTTTGGGAATAGTTGTGATTATTCTTATAGCAGCACTATCATTTAAATAGCCCACAAAAGCAATAAAGAAATCTTTTTATGGATAAATTTAGGTTAAAAGGTAACCAGGATAATAGACAAGCATATATATATATTCTCTATCAATACATATTCAAAATATATTTTTAAGAATTTCAAATATGTTACAAAATGAAATAATCTTAAAAACAGACATTATCATTTTCTGTAGGGAATTTTACAAATAACATCAGGGTCTTGTGAGCACTGTTTCCTTCCATCTCTCTTCATCTCTCTTGAGGACACTGAGACATTTTCATGAGTTAATAATTTAGAGTCATTTTATGACTTTAAAAAAGTCTAGCATGAGCTGAGAAATCTAGAGGGGATTTATAAAACAAATGGCACATTAGAGAGAATACTGGATGGAGTTAAATTACTACTTTGACATGCAAGAATGTAATCTGTTATTTTGGCTGTGGGAGGAAGAGAGAAGGCCGACCAATTACATGAACTCTGAATTACAGCAGGACTCCAAAGTTACTTTAGAAAGACTTCTACAGTAATAGTATTATCTGAAAAGTATTAAGGAGATACACTAAGCACTAGAGATTTTAGTGAAAAACAATGTAGGCTCATAAAAATTGTGTTCAAGATGATCATCGGGTAGTTCCTATAAGATCTATAGACAGGGATGACCCAGGTGAACACTGCATGAAAGTCAGTAATTAAAATACATTTACAGGACTTCCTGGTGGTCTGATGGTTAAGACTTTGCCTTCCAATGCATAGGGTGGAGATTTAATCCCTGGCTGGGGAGCTAAGATTCCACAGGCCTCGGGAAATCAAAGCACAACACAGAAGCAAAGTTGTAACAACTTCAGTAAAGACTTTAAAAATGTACTACATCAAAAAAATCTTTAAAAGAAATAAATAAAAATATGCACATCATTTTTCTAGCAAGATAGCCAGACAGCCTTCAGTTACTGTTCATCACAGAATCATGGTCTTCTGGTCCACACAGTGTAGGCCGTAGGTTTCCCCAAAGTGAAATCTAAGCTAAACAGCATGTGGATCCCACTCCAAAGGACTCTGCTGCCCTGTTTGTCCCTAGGACACAGTGAGCAAAGCGACGTGTCATAAGCCATCACCTAGGTGAGAAAGTTTTGCTATAGGTACTAAACCAGCCAGTCCCATGCTCTCCCTCTCCCTCTGTTAAGTACGATTGTGTGTTACTCACTCAGTTGTGTCTGACCCTTTGCGACTGCATGGACTACAGCCCGCCAGGCTCCTCTGATCATTGGATTCTCCAGGCAACAATACTGGAGTGGGTTGCCGTGCTCTCCTCTAGGGGATCTTCCCAATTCAGGGACTGATCCTGTGTCTTATGTCTCCTGCATTGGCAGACAGGTTCTTTACCAGTGGCGCCACCTGGGAAGCCCCTAAGTAACATTAGATTTTATAGGTGATCTTCAGTGTGTGGTAGCTTAAAAACACGGCCTTAAAGTTATTTCACATTCTCTCCGTTGAGACATAGACTACATATCCCCTCACTTTGATTCTCAGCTCTGTGTGATTGTTGTTCAGTAGCTAAGTTGTGCCCAACTCTTTGAGACCCCGTGGACTGTAGTATGCCAAGCTCCTCTGTCCTTTACTGTCTCCTGGAGTTTGACCAGATTCATGTCCGTTGAGTTGGTGATGCTATCTAACCATCTCATCCTCTCCTGCCTTCTCCTTTTACCTTCAATTTTTCCCAGCTTCAGCTTCAGCATTGGTCCTTCCAATGAATATTCAGGGTTGCTTTCCTTTAGGATTGACTGGTTGGATCTCCTTGCTCCTCCAAGGGACTCTTAAGAGTCTTCTCGAGCATCACAGTCTGAAAGCATCAATTCTTCAGTGCTCAGCCTTCTTTATGGTCCAACTCTCACATCCATACATGACTATTGGAAAAAGCATAGCTCTAACTATACAGACCTTTGGCGGCAAAGTGATGCCTCTGCTTTTTAATAGGCTGTCAGCTCTATAAGTCCTTGACAATTAGAATCAGTGGAAAATATATTCTGTAGCTCAGGAGCACAGACCAAAAAACACAGGCAGTTTTACTTCCTTTTTCTTGTGCTGCTTGCTCTTGAAACCCAGCCATCATGGCATGAGGAATTCAAAGCAGCCCCCTGGGGAGGAAATAAGGCTCTCAGCCCATAGTCTCCAGGGAGCTCTTGGATGACAGTAACACGTGCTTACCATGTAAACCATTACCTCCTGGGTGGATCCTCCAGCTTACAGGTGAGTTGCCCCAACTGATGCTGTGTGGAGCAGCAATGAGCTGTCCTTGACAAGTTCTGCCTTACTTGTGATTCATAAGCAAAATAAATCATTGCTCTCCTTTGATGCCATAAGTTTGGGCATCATTTGTTAAACCACAAAACAAAAATGAAATGAGTTCTTACATGTGAAAGCTTTAATTTAACTCCATCTCAAAAATCTTACCAAACGTTCCTATTCATCTATATATTCCACTGCATCTTCTCCCAAACAAACCAGATTTTCTCTCCCAAATCCTTAATTCAGCTAATGATAACAACTGGTCTGCCTTTGTACTTTGCTCTAAACTTCACTTATTTTCTCCCTCTTTCACTCCTGCCCAATGGCTAGTCCATAATCAAATACAATACCCTTCCCCCGAAAATATTCCTGCCTTCAGTGTCTTCCTTCTCATAACTATTTTAATCACCCAAGTCATATGCCCCCCTGCATTTGAACTAGCACTGTGAGATATAAGCGTTATCAGTTGTATTCCTGTGTCCCTTTAAAATTTCTCATGTAGCCTGCTTAACAGTCACCTTCAAAAGCATTGCTGAAAATTATACAAAGATTCCCATGAACTCTTAAAGTCTAAACCTGTTAATCTGATCTTCCATAATCTACCTGTTATCTATTTTCCCACCATATTTCAGCCAGCTCTTGTATACTTCCCCCTAAATTTCCATTGTCTTGCTCCATCATGGAGTTTACACTGCTCCTGATATCTGTCTGTCAATCAGTCCTCTTTTTCATCCTTCTCCAGATGTTTGCCTCTGCATTCTTTAAGACTTTTTTTTTAATGTGGACCATTTTTAGACTCTTTATTGAATTTGTTACAATTTTGCTTCAGTTGTTTACGTTCTGTGTTTTCGGCCATGACGCATGCGGGACCTTAGGTCCTTGACCAGGGATCAAACTGGCACCTCCTGCATTGCAAGGCGAAGTCTTAACCACCAGACCACCAGGGAAGACCCTATAATCATTATTTAACTGAGCACAAGATCTTTCTAATTTTAAATGAGCATTTCTCTTTTCCTCCTTTTGCCCCTCAAATTAGAAAAATAAACTGCATTTCCTGAGCAATTTGACATTTAATTTACTTATTTTGGTGTAACTTCATCTAAAAGGTTGTAATATGTTATACACATGTGATATATAAATATATACATATATATCCTAATATATTATTTCTATCTTGGGTAATAAAGTTTCTGATTAAAATGCATATCACTGGCTTATATCATTGTTGCAGTTACAATTAGAAACAATCCTGGTCTGGACAGCCAGTCTTTTGACTTATTATTATTATTGTTGTTTTCTCTCTCACTGGTTAATGACCTCAAATTAATTTTCTTCCATGATCTTTAGTTTGCTTCAATCTAAAATCAAATTGTTGTATTAGATGTCTTCAGACTTTTTTTCACAGTCTGAAATCAGTAATATAAAAATTCAAGCTAATTTTCAAATTAAAATTTAGATAGCATTCTCTCTTTAGAAATGTATTCTGATTTATAAGATGATTCAGAAAGAATTTCCTTTACTTGCAAACCTTCCCAATATATTCAAATCACTATTTGTTTTAACAACAACAAAAATGTGATCACTTTTCAAAAACCTATCTATAGAGAGCTCTGCCTAATATTGAGCTTCCCTGGTGGCTCAGCAATAAAATATTCACCTGTGATGCAGGAAATGTGAGCTCTATCCCTGGGTTGGGAAGATTCCCTGGAGGAGGAAATGGCAACCCACTCCAATATTCTTGCCTGAGAATTCCCATGGGCAGTGGAGCCGAGCAGGCTACAGTTTATGGGGCTGGCAGAGTAGGGCATGACTTTGTGACTAAACCACACCCACCACCACTACCTGCCTATTATTGGAAATATGAAATAATCTTGACCAGACACGTGAAGCAAGAATAGCCACTAAAACCACACAGATATTCAGATCTGAGCCATACATTTATATGCAGTGTAGCCTCCCTGATTCTCAATCCTAGAATATGGATATTTATCTGTTCTATTTCTTAACTATCTCAAATCACCTGTGTACAAATAGTAAAGAGACCTACATAGTCAAAACCACCAGAGAGTGTACTTAAACGCTAATCATTTGATTCTACATCCATTGAATTGTTTCTCTGAGTTCAGCAATTAAAAAGGAAAAAAAAAATTCTATTTCAAAACCATCAATAGAGACAATAAGTAGGCATAAATAAATGATTGCAAGCAAGGCCATAATACTATACTGCATTAGTTGTGATAAAATTGGCCATGGTAAGTAATCAATACATTCCAAAATCTAAGTGTCTGACAAGCTTGAAAAAGGAAAAGAGAAATTTTTTTTCTGATCACACACAGAAATGGTTGTGGATGGCTCAGCAGGGTTTTGTCTCCATCAGTGATTTAGGGACCCAGGCGTCCCCCATTCTGTGGTGCTGTTATCTCTACCCAAGGCTTACAAGGTATCACAGGCAGGGAAGTTGAGCATGGAGGAGGCAAAATAATGGCTTTTAAATGCAGTGGCAGCAAGTGAAACACACATGATTTCCAGTATATGTCATTGGCTAGAACTAATTACAGAGCCTCACCTAATTTCAAAGGGTCTCAGAAGTGGAACCTTCCTCTGAGATCATGACTAATCGGAAACTGGATATAGGCAAGCACTAATTGCTTGCTTGCTAAGTCACTTGAGTCGTGTCCGGCTCCGTGCGACCCCATAGACGGCAGCCCACCAGGCTCCCCCATCCCTGGGATTCTCCAGGCAAGAACACTGGAGTGGGTTGCCATTTCCTTCTCCAATGCATGAAAGTGAAAAGTGAAAGTGAAGTCACTCAGTCGTGTCCCACTCTTCATGACCCCATGGACGGCAGCCTACCAGCTCCTCCATCCATGGGATTTTCCAGGCAAGAGTGCTGGAGTGGGATGCCATTGCCTTCTCTGAAAGATCTGGATTGGAAATGGTAAGACTATTTAACCTGAAGGAAGTCTAGGGCTTTAGGACAAACATATCCACTTAGGATCTCTATATAAATTATTAATTATGTCTCAGGTTACACATTAGCTACAGATTTAATTTTTTAAAATGCCAGAGGTTTTCTACTCAAAACATACACTATGTTATCAAGGTTCACAGAAAGAAATATTTTCAGGGCTTATTGCTAGATATTTAAGAGCTATTAAATTTGCACATATAAACTCCATCTTAATTGCTCTGGATTCAGATGTTCTCTTGTTCAACTGTCTTTCAGGTCATTGTCATTGAATGATTTTTTTTTTTTTAAGAAATTTAAAAATACAGAGCTTCCCTACATATTAAAAAAGTGTGAGAAGATTCATTAATAGATGAAATCATGTTTTTTCTGATGAATGTAGTCATGATTCCAAAGGTGGAAAATATTAAAGATAATTAAGAAAATCAGTGTAGAAAACAATGCCAGTCAGTCTGCAAATAAGAATCTTTATAACAGGGGTCAGTAAAGTTTTTCTGCACCAAACAGTAAATGTATTAAGCCATGTAGGGCATATGATCTTTATTAAATTTACTTAATCTGGATCTTATAGCATGAAAACAATCCTAAATAATGTGTAAGTAAATAAGAGTGGCTATGTTCTAATAAAACATTATTAACAAAAAATGATACAGCCAGATTGGATTTGCAGGCAATAGTTTGCTAAGTCTTGAACCACAATCCTGAAATGATGCTAGATATTCTGCTTCTAATCATTTTAAAATTTTGCTCTAGGCAAAAAAATAAGAAATTCAATCAGAAGCAGAAAACACACATTTGTTGTTATCTGCAATATCTGGCCATACTAACTTTCAAAATTAATCGAGATCAAATGCATTCTTATGTACTTTTTGTTTCAATTTGCATTGTGTAAAGTAGTCCAGTGATAACTGGGCAACAAAAAAACTTTAAATTATTACTTTAAATTCAGACATAGATTTCCATCATATACAACATACTCTAATAAGAAATGGGCAAATTTTTAGTATATTGAATAAAAATGGCTTTTAATCAGCTTAAAAATGTAAAATAGATTTTCTCAAGGGTGTTTTGGCTGAGTGACAAGTCCTATTTTATTAAACCTCATTTGATTATTGCTTCTCAATAAAACAGGTATAAGAGAAGGCTGATGATAAGGAAAAAAGGTACATCACAAGAATGAGGTACATCACATATGTAATAAAGTACTCATGAAAAGTGAAGAATAAGGGGAATGCATTCAACTTTACACAAATATCAGTGGAAACAGCTTGCTTACCACCCCTCAAAATATTTTTGCTTGGTGCTTTATCATTTTTCTCATTCCTAAAGTGTCAGAAAAATGTTATATAGTAGTTTAAAACTGTAAGTAACTTAGTAATATATAAATGCTCTCATCAAGTAATGTTATTATCCGTTGTTCTAGAAATACAACTGCAATCACAGATATATGCTCTCTATACAAGTATCGAATATAATTTTAGGGGTGTACATTCTATGAGTTTTCATCCAGATTGATAGTGCTAAGATAGCCGTGCTCATGAATTTTCATGTCATCACTCAATTTATCTAGTACAATAACAGTTATATCACTTCTAAAATTGTATTCCTTCAAATTACAACTCTGCAACAATTCACTGAAACTATTTCACTTATAAGCATAAGTTTATTATTTGCTCCAAAGATGTTGGGCACTGATTACTTTATAAAACAAATATTATCTTCATTCTAATCTCATTAATTTATAAATCAATCATAGCTCAATGAAAAGCCCAGAAGACAGAGTCAGAAGATGAGACTTTAAGCTCTGGGTCTGATATTTATTAGCTGTGTGATGTTAATCAGGTTATAGCTTCTCTGGTTTCTATTTTATCATCTGTAAAATAGAGGAAGAGACATGTGCTCTAGCTACTTTCATTACTTTGCAAGGATTTTATGAGATATATACTTGTAAACAAGTTATCTTATGTACTACAAAATTATGTACAAATATGAATTATTATTATCAGTTTACTAATATCCCTTTTGGATAAGAAAAACCATTTACCAAATTAACCACTCAGTAAATAAATGACTGCCTTATCACATTCATAAGCAATAACATGTAACCAGTCTGCTGCACTTGAAGGCCAAGATCTCCACATGTCAGAACAAATATTGGGTTGGCCAAAAAGTTCATTCATGTTTTCTGGTTATACCGTATAGATAAAACCGAATGAACTTTTTGGCCAATGCAATATATATTCTGTATATCAAACAAATACAAAATTCAATTATTACCTAAGTATATATTAGGTAGTAATCAATATAATAAACGTGAATTTTATCCTTGGAGCAATATTTGTTTATACTAATATACATATAGCTAATTGGAATGATTAAATCTATGTCAAATTATCATGAAAGATAAGAATTTCCTTATAGCTTCTCAGATATTCATGTAGCAGTTTGATATTCAGGGCATTAAAAAAAATCTTCAAATTTCATTGTATTATCAGTTCAGTTCAGTCGCTCAGTTGTGTCTGACTCTTTGTGACCCCATGAATCGCAGCACGCTAGGCCTCCCTGTCCATCACCAACTCCTGGAGTTCACTCAGACTCATGCCCATTGAGTCAGTGATGCCATCCAGCCATCTCATCCTCTGTTGTCCCCTTCTCCTCCTGCCCCAATCCCTCCCAGCATCAGAGTCTTTCCAATGAGTCAACTCTTCTCATGAGGTGGCCAAAGTACTGGAGTTTCAGCTTTAGCATCATTCCTTCCAAAGAAATCCCAGGGCTGATCTCCTTCAGAATGGACTGGTTGGATCTCCTTGCAGTCCAAGGGACTCTCATTGTACTATAGGTTTTATAAATCACAAACCAAGTCTTTATTTATAGAATTCAACACCTAAATCCCAAAAGCACTTAAGGTTTGATATTCGATCAACATAGTAGATCTTTTCTAATGATTTCCCATAGTTCTGAAGAGGGCAGAGAAAGTGGTGAAAAGTCTCCAGGAGAATATTTTTATGTTTTTATATACCAAGAAGTTGTGGGGCTTTAAGTCCATCCTCGGTTTTAGTTGGATTCTTTGAGTTCTCTGCATGTGCTTTTAGAGAGCAAAGAAATAAAGGCTAGATAAAGGGGTACCAGACAGACTAGGATCCCCAGTATCAGCCTCCACTGCTGAAAAGACACACACCCCTATCCACTCATTTCTTTTCTCCATCTCTCTAGGGAGCCAGTTTAGGTAAACCTCTCTGCCTACTCCTATGTGTGAAAGATACAAAGACATCATATACAAGCCATTTGAATGGGAGATTTAAGGAGTCTCTTTTCCTCCTAATGTAGTTAATAGGTTGATCAAAAGTAAGGTTGAGAATCACTCTAATGGGAATAAAAAAAATCTCTATTCTGTCCAATCTGTGATATATTAGAAAAAAATTTTAAAGGCACCCTAGGAAACCAAGCTTCCCATGTTATGAGCAGGTTATTATCCCCATGCGACAGCCCTGCAGATCATCTCCAAATTGTTAGAAATACATGCCTTTAAGTAATAAGGGGTCTGCAGCTATGATATTGGCTTTTTAAAGGGGTATAGATATGTTCCAGGTGAAATCCTGTACATTATACAGAGAAAAGTCTCTGAGATTTTACTCTTAATGTGGGTTTTCTAAATTACAAAGTGGACATTTTCTCCCAGTTCACAACTATTTGAGTAATAGCACTCTGTTGGAAAATCACACTAGGCAATGAATTATGATTCGATTTTTTCAGAAGTATATCTTCTTATTATGCATTAATCCTTCCTCTCTTTTAAGGACATAATGAAACATTTGTTAACACTCAAAATAGAGCATGGCTGATAGAAATAGCAGTGACCTATGCAAATATTTATATGGTAGCAAACAGCTTAAAATAGCAAATAATTCCTATTAAAAATATCTTATTTTTTCTATGATAAAATGTCCACGCATGATAAAATTGGGTCAGAGTATTTTTAGGTTAGGTGACAGCTCAATTTCCCTCTCAACTTGCTCTGTTTTTAGTGACATGACTCCTTTAGCATTTTTGTGAGGTGCATTTTATCCTGCACAGAAATTTCTTCTTTTCTTATCCTTCATTTTAGTTTCTTCACTAACCTATCAATGTCATGCTTTACTATTCTGGCCCTGGGTTTGTGCTTAGCCTTGTCCAGATCTTTGCAACCCCATGGACTGTAACTCGCCAGGCTCTTCTGTCCAAGGAATTCTCCAGGCAAGAATAATGGAGTGGGTTGCCATTTCCTGCTCCAGGGGATCTTCCTAACCCATGGATTGAACCCACATCTCTTGTGTCTCCTGCACTAGCAGGCAGATTCTTTACCACTGTGTAATCTGGAAGCCGAATTCTGGCCTGAACACCTCTCAGTTCTGCTTTTATATTTTCCAACAATGCTCCAATGATACTAACAAAGAGTTATGAACTATAAAATGAGATCTTGTGGATTTAAAAATTACTATGGTTTTGTTATAGGAGATCACATTTGAAAAAAAAAATTGTAAATTGTGAGAAAATCAGATATAATATAGTTGTGCTTTCTTTCATGAGACTCTTTAGATATTTTCTATCAAAATCTTGTATGTATTGGGGCACTTTACTGGTGGCCCCGTGGTTAAGAGTCTATGCTTCCAGTTTACGGGGCATGGGTTCGATCCCTGGTCAAGAAACTAAGATCCCATATGGTTAAAAAAAAATCTTATATGTATAATTTTTAACCTCAACACTATCAAGTATATCTCAGTTCAAGGCTGTATTTCCCCCAGTACTCCAACTAGATTTGTTGATTAGTTTAAGTGGTTAACAGCTACAGTTCCCAAGGACTTTCCTTTTAAAGTGGTACTAACTTTCAGATTAAATACAGAAAAGAAAGCTTATCTTTCCTTTTCAATTTACCAGATGTTACAGTCACCACAGTGATAACGTTAGCAATCTGGTATTAAGGTTTAGAAATCTCCTCTTGTGATGTAATAGATAGGGACTTCTATAAAGACTTCATTATACCTCCTGAGAAAGTAAATTGACATGCTAGGCTCAACACCCGTGCTTTTGGTCTACCTCACAAAACCGTTATCGCTTTCATTTCAACTAGATAGCAACAAAATGTTCAAAGAAGGGTTTTGTTGATTTTCCCAATTCTCTCAAACTTTGCAATATTAAATCACTGTCCTATTTGCATATGAATACCTTATAACAGTATTTCTTTTTAAAGATACTGGGGTAGCAATCAGCCCTGGGAATTAATCCAAATAACAGCCTCTGAAGATGGCCTTCTTTGGTATCTAATCAAAAGCATCAATGCCATGACAGAGCCCTGCTGGGAATCCTGTCAGGTTTCATTTATCTGAACACACTGGATAAGTGAGCCAATGGATAAGTGGTTTCAAATAACCAGTTTCTCCGATTTTTCACTGGGTTGCCACAATGATTTTGTAATGAGACTATAAACTGGTTAGTAAGTATGCTGAATGCATGATGGACTTTCATTTTACCCTTATTTGGTTACTTTGAGCCATCTTCCCAAAGCACTGTTTGAAGTTACATTTCATAGCTTTACAAACCAGTATTGTTCAAAAAAAGATCTCCATTCACCCCAATCACACTTACCAAAACCACTCACTCTCCCTCTCAGATCTTTTCAGTTTCTTCTAATAAGCTACGACAAATGACATTTCTTTTAGACACAAATGCTGCATTTGGCTCTAGGAACAGAACCTTTAACACATTCCAGAAAGCTTATCATTTGAGCCTCAAAGGTTATAAAATGGGGCTAATAAATTATTCTTCCCGGTACCAAGAAGATGCTCTGAGCAGTCACTAAGCACACAAAAGGCAACAGCTCTGGGCAAAAAGCTCCACCCCTAAGATAATTGCATTAATCTAGGTTTTAGAGTACAACACAAGTCCATGAACCAACCAATGAATGAATCTATACATATATAATAATGTGGGAATTTATTATACAGGAAATAAGCACATAAAAGTTTCACAAAGACATCATGCTGGAGTAATTTAGAAAACTTCACTCTAACCTGTAGTAGGGCTTTGGGCCCTAAATAATAGATAGGTTGGCAGGATTAATGAATGGTAATCACTTCAAGCAAGAAAACAAAACCCAATAAGCAAAGTTTCAAAACTGGTGCTACTGTGGTGTCCTAAATGGGAGGGAAATCCCAAGTGTACATGTATGGCTGATTCATTTTGCTATGCAGTAGAAGCTAACACAGGGCTTCCCTGGTACCTCCTTTGCCAAAGAATCCCCCTGCAATGCAGGAGACCCCAGTTCAATTCCAGGGTCGGGAAGATCCCCTGGAGAAGGGATAGACTACCTGCATTAGTATTCTTGGGCCTCCATGGTGGCTCAGATGGTAAAGAATCCATCTGCAGGGCAGGAGACCTGGATTTAATCCCTGCATTGGGAAGATCCCCTGAAGGAGGGCATGGCAGCCCACTGCAGAATTCTTGCCTGGAGAATGTCCATGGAGAAAGGAGCCTGGAGGGCTACGGTCCATGGGGTCACAAAGAATCGGATACAACTAAGCGACAAAACACAGCACAGAAGCTAACACAACATTGTAAAGCAATTATACTGCAACAAAAATTAATAAAAAACGACGACACTAGTGTGTGGGAAGAAGAAAATATATCCTAGAGAAATAAAAACAAAAACTTCTGACCTGAAAAGAGGCTTTCTTTCAAACAGCTATAGAAAATAAATGTCAATTGGATATGTAAGAATTTTACAGAACCTGCTGAACCAGTTAGAGTTGTAGACAGTGGCAGAGATATTGATGTGCAGACATATCATATAAATTTAACACAAAAATCTGAAAATTTTTATATAAAAATAGTGACTAATTTACTAACCTCTCTGGCACTGTTTTTTATTTATTTATTGAACTTGGAGTTTGAATAAAATAACTCCAAATTCCCTCCCAGCTCTAACATTTTACGGGCATATTCAACCTAAAAATTCTGCAATATAGAGAGATAATGGGTATGAAAAAATTTCATGCCTTCCAAGTGAAGAACTTGGAAAAGTCTTAATAAGAATTGTGGCACAATGAATAGAATCTTAGTGTCAGAGAAATTTAAAGTGAAATGGAAAATAGCAACATTCAAGACTTAGAAACTTTGATAAGCTTTTTTTTTCAATTTCCCTCCATTCTAGAAAATCATCTTCCAGTCATACATATTAGAAAATGGATTCAAATACCTTATTTCCTGGGAGCTGAAATATTTTGCTTTTTGTAGGCTGTCTTTAGGATAGGATATCTTTCTGGATAGGAAAGTCATGAATACAAAATGATAAGCACAAGCAATTAAGAACTGAAGATACATTTATCTTGATGTCTCATTGTATTGACCAAGAAGGGAGAAAGCAAGAAGTAATGGGAGTAAAATTAACTGAGAGCCTAACATATGTCTGTCTCTGTCTTAGGTGCTTCATTTATATCATTTCATTTAACACTCGAGGCTGACTATGTTTTCTAGATTTCCTGACTTGACTCCTTACACCACTAAAAATCAAATTCCTACAAATAAGCTCAGTTATAAATATCAGTCCATAACAGTTCTTGTTCGTTAAAATTTACCTGTAAAGGTTTCACAGGACTCAGGTTTTCTGGAAAAACCAATTTTGTCCACGGAAGGACAAATGCACAGATGTGACGTTCTGTTCATAAACTTATTCCGTGTAAAACATAAAAATGAATAGACCTCAATTAAAACAGAGTCAGAAGACCAAAGAGGGAAGTTCTTACACCCTGCAGCAATAGCAAAGGCCTAGAGGAAGAAGAAAGCACCCAAACTTACAGTTTCTGCTTCATGTGTAGAAACAGAGAATACATTGTAAATGCAAGTGATGAGTATAGCATTATCACAAGCCCGGGAAAAGCTTAATCAACGAGCGACTGTCATGACTCAGCCAATGAAAAGCCACTCTACGGTGAACTTCTAATTCCTCCAGGTGACTCTTTCTTTCCTATGGCCCTCCCAACTTCCTTTTCCCATCTTTATGAAAGTGCTCCTCTCCTTGTTCCGTGGGCCTCGCACAGTAGCTCTCAGGGTTGCAGACTCTGAATTGCAATTCCTTGCTGATCCCAAATAAGACCATTTTTTTTACTGGAGAAATAACTGACAGTCTATTTGTTTAAGGTTAACAAAAGGGTTCTTATTATTTTTTGGAAGCTTGGAGCTTTCGATGCCAGTAGTACTGAGTCAATATCTCTAACTACATCGTAAGTAAACTGACCCAAAAGCATTTCCCTAAAAATCAACTTGCAGATATTCATCACCCAACAGCACTCCAATACTGCTCTGTAAATAGAAAATCCCATTTTGTGAAGCTTTCATGCTCTTCTGCTGATATAAAGGGCTCACAGCCGTGACACTGCTGTCATTTTTCACACCACCTTTTCACTTCAAGGTATGTTCTAACTTTATGTAGCATCCTAAGTTTTTTTCCCAAGAACATTTCTCAAAATAAAACCATCTAATTCTAACACTGTTTAGCTCTCTTTCCTTGGCAAATACATAAAGACCTACGCATTTTATAAAGATTCATGTCTTTCATTCCTGTTTATCATATACAGGTCTTCTCTCTCCAACAAGATTATTAGTTTCTTTTTTTCAAATCTTTTGCATTGGATTTTATGTCAAACATTTTGCTGGGAAAACATGATACTCAGTCATTTTTGGCTTAATGGTAAAACAGGATCGTGGAATTTTAGACCAGATGGGATAAAGAATGTATGTAGTCCAGACACCCTCATTTTATAGCTGATGAAATGGGGATAGGCTCAGAGAAGTTAAGATAATTTGATCAAGGCTTGCCAACTAGTTGATGACAAGAACTCTGGTGACTTACCTATTTCATGCCTTTCATATTTCCTAGTTTATCCTTTTAATAAATATTTTTGAAGTACATTCCAAACAATAAGAACGATGTGAGGAAAAAAGGTGAACAAAGCACCCAAACTTATAGTTTCTGCTTCATGTAGAAACAGAGAATACATTGTAAATGCAAGTGATGAGTATAGCATTATCATAAGGACACTGGAGCAACACTTATCCTAGTCTCATAGGGTAAATGAGGCTTTCTGGAGTAAAACATTTATCATGTGAGAGTAGAAGAAGGAGTTAACACAATGAAGGCTGGGCTACAGAAGGCAGTCTGCAAGCTGGGAGCAGGGAAGAAAGAGACTAGACAAGTAGGTGAAGATGAATCATGAGTGGCCTCACCAGTGAGTTTATAATTTCTATTTTGAATCTATTACTAAAGTAGGAAGGAGACTCCATCAAATTGGTCTTTTAGAATAGGAATGAATGGGGTATAGGAGGCTGAGTTATAAGACCAGAAAACCAGTTATAAGACCATTGTAATAATTCATGTTACCACAACAGCCTTTATTGCAATTAGAAAAGGAGTGATTCTGCTTTAATATTCTGCTCTAATATTTTGAAAGTAGGCTTTTGATGTTGCATCCATATTACCAGAATGATAAAAAAAAGAGAATGTGGTTATCTTTGAGAAGTAAATAAATTTTGGCAAGGAAAAATTTTATATTGTGGGAAGTAAGATTATGAGCCTTAATTACTGAATTGGTTAATTGCAACCCAGTGATGGGGGCAGAACTCCTTGAGTTCTAAAGACATCTGTCCATCACTATGTAGATGGTGTTCTCAATGCCACTGGAGTTTGTCTAACCATGGATAGATGTAACTTAATTCAAAATAGAAAAGGATTTTAAAATAAGCATTCTCAAAGTCCCAAATACTGGAATAGGCTATTTACTTGAAGAGTTCCTCTTCAATTACAAAAGCAAGTGCCAAAATATCAGCCAAGCTCTTGACTGCTCTGCCAATTCCAACTAGTTCTGTGGTTGTGCAGTTGCTCCTCTGCCAACTTCCTTTTTTTAAACTATTATGAGGTCTAAGCATTGGGAATGCCAAAAGGGAAAAATAAGATCAAGCAACGTGATTACATTTTGGCTAAGATGCATCTATTACCTAGGCAAGAGGATGAAATTACAGTCTTTTATTTTTAAAAAAAGGACATGGTTTACAAGAAGAAATTCATGAATTTTCCTTAAAATAGAAGCTAGTACAAATTTTTATTTCATGCTACCCCATATTACAGTGATGAATGCTGGAAATGAGGTCTAAAAATAAGAGGAGGGATTGAAATAATATACAGAGCAATAGTTGCTTTCAGAAATACATTCAAACTTTGTATTTTATGTAAAATATGAAAAATGATTACAATGTTAAACTAACCAGAATTGGCTCAGATTTATATTCTTTCTGTGGATGTTGACCCTTTACTCTTTAGACCAAATAGGAAAGGTGTCTGCATATAATTGCTACTGTTTTTTCCCCTTTGATTCTAAGATCCTCAATCAACTGGTTCCTCTTTGTCTTTCAGCATTCATCTTTTCTTATCTACATGGGATCACGGCCCCTCTGACCTGGGCTCCTGGGTCCAAACACAGGGAACATGTTCCGGCCACCTTTCTGTTGCTCCTGTTGCTATTCAGCTGGGCAGAAAGGTGCCGACCATCTGGAAACGTCTAAGTAATCATCAAAGACCTAAATTTAAAAATTACCTCCTTTGGGCAAACTTCCCTTAACTCTCCAAGATAATTAACTATTCTCTTCTTTAGGCTTTCATCAACTTTCCCACTAAGCTCTTGACATAAGTTTCAAAAATAGATGAATGCAAAATGCTGCTGTCACTTTGCTACTTTTTTGTATTCTCTGATACATTCTTATAGGATCTCAATGAAATAGATGATAAATAGATAGAAAATAGAGATATAGATATATACATATATAAATAATATTGATATGTATACACATCAATATGCCAGCAAATTTGGAAAACTCAGCAGTGGCCACAGGACGGGAAAAGGTCAGTTTTCATTCCAATCTCAAAGAAAGACAGGGCCAAGGAATGCTCAAACTACTGCACAATTGCACTCATCTCACACGCTAGTAAAGTAATGCTCAAAATTCTCCAAGCTAGACTTCAGCAATACGTGAACCGTGAACTTCCTGATGTTCAAGCTGGTTTTAGAAAAGGCAGAGGAA
>SJYT01066297.1:137773-218456 GCA_006410635.1 Cephalophus harveyi
ACCGAGGATGAGATGGCTGGATGGCATCACAGACTTGATGGACGTGAGTCTGAGTGAACTCCGGGAGATGGTGATGGACAGGGGAGGCCTCAGTTCAGTCGTTCAGTCGTGTCCGACTCTTTGCGACCCCATGAATCGCAGCACGCCAGGCCTCCCTGTCCATCACCATCTCCCGGAGTTCATTCAGACTCACGCCCATCGAATCCATGATGCCATCCAGCCATCTCATCCTTGGTCGTCCCCTTCTCCTCCTGCCCCCAATCCCTCCCAGCATCACAGTCTTTTCCAATGAGTCAACTCTTTGCATGAGGTGACCACATACATACATTCATATTTAATTCATGCATGTGTGTCCGTGTGTTTAGTCACTCAGTCGGGTCTGACCCTTTGCAACCCTGTGGACAGTAGCCTGCCAGGCTCCTCTGTCCATAGAATTTTCCAGGCAAGAATACTGGAGTGGGTTGCCATTTCCTACTCCCGGGGATCTTACTGACCCAGGGATCAAACCCGCGTCTCCTCTATCTCCTGCATTGGCAGGGGGATTCTTTACCAGTGAGCCACCTGGGGAGCCCCTTATTTAATTCATAATAGATAATTATCCATTTTCCTGATGTGCCATGTCCATAGTTCTTGTGCTAGAATATCTTACTTTAAAAAATATGCATGATGACTTCCCTGGTTGTTCAGTGGCTAAGACTCTTCACTCCCGATTCAGGGGGCCAGGGTTCAATCCTTCATCAGGGAACTATGCTGCAACTAAGAGTTAGCATGCTGCAGCTTAGACTTAGTGCAGCCAAATAAACAAACAAAATTATTAAATATATGATGACTGACTAAAGTCGATGAACTCACATAATACTATACCGAACATCTAAAAGTACAAAATGTTTAGGGCTTTTTATTTGCAAAAGTCTGATAATATTAACGGAAACTTTCCAAGGGTATTTATTTACTAAAATCTACTCCTGTCATTATACAGAAGTAAAAAATAGTGAAAAACAAACTTTCAATTAATTAATGTAATAGGTGTCTATTGGTAATCTTTCTGCAGGGTACTATGCAAGGCAAAGCACTGGAATGCAAAAATAAGACTGGACCCCTGTGTACAAAGAGCTCTTGGTGAAGTGGGTTATACAGGAAGAACAGATAAATGCATATGGAGGAATTAATGCTAACATGGAGGTTAGGCCAACCAATGTAGTGAGGAGGTCAGATGACAACAGCAAGCTCCACCTGGGAAGTCAGAGGAAATGCCCTGTGTAGAAGTTCACCAGGATAATGGAACAGTGTGGACAGAGGCAGGGAGACTTGAAAACCAGGGCTCATGATTGAAGCATAGGGCACGGGTGGGAGGCAATCAGGGAATGATATTAGGGAAGCAGACAGAGGCCAGATTTTAAAGACCTCCACTTGCAGGAGAGCTCTGAGCACTTGTGGGGAGGAAGTAGGGACCAAGATAGGGAGCAAAGATCAAAGGGTGAGCTGTGATCAGGAACTAACGGACAGTCCTTCAGCTTGTCTTCAACATCTCGTGCACATCTCTAGGGTCCTCCCAGGTGGTGCAGTGGTAAAGAGTCCAGATGCAGGAGACAGGGGCTCAATCCCTGGGTCAGGAAGATCCCTTGGAGAAGGAAATGGCAACCTGCTCCAGTATTCTTGCTGGCATAATCCCATGGACAGGGGAGCCTGGCGAGTCACAGTCAGTTCACGGTGTCACAAAGAGTTGGACACGACAGCACGCACACCCTGCATGCACACATCTCTAGACATATTCCAATTCTATGCATAAGTCACAATTCTATGTTGTTTTAATGACTGATAGGAATGCATTGCATAAGAGGATAACACTCAACTTTAAGATTTACTTTTTTATTTAAATCGCCACATATAATGCATGCTGATCGTGAATGAGACTCCACTTGAGAACTGTAGCATTATCAAAGATGTACAGAGCACATCAGCCATCCTCTAATACATCTTACACCTTACAATGATGTGGAAGGGAGATATATATATATATATGTATTTCCACATCAGTGTAAAGCATAAGAAGTTTTAAATTTTTTTATATAACCAAAATATAAGTCATATCAGGATAGGTGTTCCAGCAAAGTTACAACTACATGCATTCAGAAGAGAAATCTTGTTAAGTACCACGCTGTAGCTTGAATAAACATTTGGAATTTGAATAAATAACCCAGGCCTTACTAGACCAGATATAGAGAGAGTAGTTCTGAGGCAATTGCTATATTTGAATTCATCCTTGGGAATTGTGTTACATACCGGGTCAGGAAAATGATACGTTTTCTCTCCATACTTAAAACTTTCACAAATACTCTTATGAATTAATAAAATAAAATAGACTTTTCTATAATACCTTCATATTTATGTATTATGAGCCCTTCTTGGATATTTAAATAAATTTAAGATAACCTAAGGAAAGCAAACAGTAAACCACATGCAATACATTTATAAAAGTCTCACATATAGCATGTAGAAACTCAACATTTGGAAAAAAAATAATTCAACAATTCAACATGAATATTATCAACAGACAAGAAATAGAAATTTAAAAATAGAGAAACCCAAAAAGCTAACTTTTACATTTTCAATTTTGACATGTAATTTTTCAAGCCTTACAATCCTTAATATAGCTATTTATATTCTATTTCCTTCCTAAATTTAACTATACTTTTCCCCCATGAGGCTCAGGATGCTGACCTATAAAACAAAAAGAAATTCCTAAATATATATAGTATGGAAATGATAGAGGTCCATGATGCAGTGGATCATTATTCAGGCTGAAAATAAATTGGTTTTCTTGGAAAAGAAATTCCTGTTTAAAGATATTATTGAGCTAGGCTCTGCCTACTCTCTTTCCCACCCATCTCAGAAGGACTGAACTAAATTTCAGAGTTTGGAATCAGCTTCCCTCACTGATGGGGCAAGCGTTGTTTCCAATAAACTCCAACCTACCTCTGATTTAGTTCAGTGCTCCTGAGGGCTTGGTTACTCTAAACTGAGATGCTTCTCTGTTCCAGAAGCCAGAGCCAGACCCAGGACTCCTCTTACTCTCAACATCTAGGTGCTGATGAATGAAACTTTGCTTCTGAGCTGCAGTCTTGTGCCCTAGACCCAATTGCTAAGATACTTATTGCTTCCTGACCGCCTGCATCCCAGCCTCCGTCTACTCCCCATCACTACCCTCTGAACCATCTCCAGACACTCTCCTTGGTCCTTGGAGCACTGACCCAGCTGATCTTCTATACTCTCTCTCTCATGGCTGGTGAAAATACTGGATTTTACCTGAGCCCTGTGATCCTAGGAAAAAAATAAAGGTTACAAAATTCTCCCACTCTGTGTTCCAAAAACAGCCCTTTGCAAAGTAACACCCTTCCCCACAGAAGTCAGTTAAGACTCGTGGGTTCCCTTATTTACCTGTGACATGGGCACAGAGACTTCCTTCAAACGTCCTTTCTTTGCTCATGAACGGATCGATCAGAACAAAACTTACTGGCCAAATGTTCACTGGGAATCTCTCCTTCCTCTAAACCTCGGGCCACCCTCAGTCTGAGCCAGCATACAACAGTCTTCCTTCAAAAGCCGACTGACCTCATAAGAAACCATTCTCTGATCTACCACCCCATCACCCGCCAGTGCCCATCACTCACCTCCCCAAACCTTGTTCTCTTGAGCTTTTTTTTTTTTTTTTTCAGTTCAGTTACTAAGTTGTGTTTGACTCTTTTGTTGAGACCCCATGAACCATAGCCCACCAGACTCCTCTGTCCACAGTATTTCCCAGGCAAGCATACAGATGATGGTTGCCATTTCCTTCTCCAGGGGATCTTCCCAACCCAGGGATCAAACTCACGTCTCCTGCATGGCAGGCAGATTCTTTACCACTGAGCCACCAGGGAAGTCCATTTGCTTTTCTTATTACTCCTTATAAAAGAGAACCCCTTATGGATCCATGGTTGGTTCCATTCCACTTTCTGGCAATAGTCCTTTAGAATAAACTCTCCTTAGTTAACTCTGATTGTTTTTACCCAACATGAGACAGTAAGGTTTCTGCCTATGTAACTCAACTGACTGGATTTCTTCATCTTTCCTGGGTTAACTTTTATCTCTCTCTCTCAGTAACTCTCACAACCATACTCAAACATGACTCCCTAGACCCTTCCAACTTCTCTCAAAAGTTACAGGATCTTTGCACCTCAAGTCATTACACTGGTGTTCTTATTTTAAAATTCATTCAGTTCATAACGCCTTTTAGTAGTCAAAAATTTAAAGGAAACCTCCAATTTTTTTTTTTTTACTTACTATTCTTCTGAAATTGCTACCAAATCTTCTCACCTCTCATGTCCAGAATGGAAATCTTCAAATATTTTACTGAATTTTTCAGATACTCACAAGAGAAGAAACAGTAATCATTTTTAAAGTGTTGATTCTTACTTGAGAAAGGTGTTTGATTACAAGCCATGTGTAGACAGCATCATTTAATATGTGAATGTGGGTGTGTGCATGCTCGGTCACTCCGTCATATCCACCTCTTTGCCAACCTATGGACTATACCCATTTAATGTGAAGCTGTAAAATCTAGTTCAGGTCACAATATTCAATTTAGGTAAACTCAGAGATGTGTTTTTCAAAAATCACAGTTCTTCCTTCAACTTCCTTATAAAAACAGCTCGATTAAGCGTCACTCCCTTTGCAAAAAGCTGCTATGCTTCATTCAAGTGGCATGGGAAAGAACAGGGGAAGAAGGGTAGTGGTACTGTGATCCTCAGTGTCCACGGACAGCCACACGGGGGCGTGTTTTATAAAGTCGCATAAACACACTCCCACATATGCATATATACATATACATGCACATATATTTAGCAATCTTGGTATTTTTAAAATGACTCTAGAGATGCATCCTGTATGACTAAGTAGCTTAAAAAGCATGAGTTCTTTCCTGATCATTAAGAGACATCATATTTTGGTCAATTTGGGTGTGATCTGAACCGGTATTTGGGGCTTTTCTTCACCAGGAGGCTGTGACAATTCCCACAGGAATGTATTGGGTCTACCTCAATGCTGTGCGTTTTGCTTTAAAGGCCCATACAGAGCCGAGGTAGCAAGCCTGCACAGCGTGGCTGTGGTGTGGTGGCCAGTGGGCCCACAGTGGTTCATCAGCCACGAGGGCTACAGTGTCGAGTAAGCCACTTGGCTGGAAGGACCTCTGGGGATACAAATCTATACCCTCAGCACCTGGCACAAAGCTCCATAAACTCACACTGCCCACACTCAGGTCCAGGACACTCATGCACTAAGGAAAAAAAAGCAAAAACCCGCAAATGGGGAAAATTGATAGACACAATTACTAAGAGTGCTATGATTTTGTAGCAAATACAAAAAGGAAATATTCTGAATCAACAGGAAATAAAGACAACAATAAGCTAAACTCTGGTGAACTAAACAGCTTTTAAAAATGTATCCTCATCTCAGCTGGCTGACATTCACCTTTGGAAAACAATATTTACCTTCTATTTAATTACATTACTGATTAAGTTACTTCAATCCCTATCAACGTCTGCTACTTTCAGAATAAATGATATAATGGAGTGATGACAACTCTGATGAAAATAAATATTTTCCACTGCTATGAAATACTGTACAGAATTGTAAGCACTATAAGCAGTGATTTTATTTCAAAATTATGCATACTGCCTGAGATTACATTTCTTATATTTTCTGAATATTCATCACCTGAGTCTACAGAAGAGATCTAAATGACACAATTATTACTAAATCCATCAGCTGGAAGACACTATGTTATTACTTAATATTTCTGAACACATTCTATCTATTTTACAATCATTCATGGAACACTCACTGAGTGCCAAGTGTTGTGCTAGAAATGGGGTTTATGGAGATGGATGAACCCAGAAACTTTGCAGTCTCACCACGAAGCCACCAATTCTTTTTCAAAATGTGATCAGTAAGCCAGCTTCAGATGTTTCAGGATTTACATCCAAATATTTGAAAATTTGTTAATAATAAATAACAGTGATGCATTATTACTTAATGATGTAGAATAAATAATGTTGCCTCTGGAAGTTCCAAATATATTCTATGTGTGTATCCAGATACCAGACAACATTTTCATATGTTGAGATAAAGAGAAATCAGAAATCTTCCAGGTCTTTTATATATTTTAACCAAAGGAAACCCTGATTTCTGTGGGACTGTATTTATCTGAGTATTGCATGCTCTTTTAATTTATACAGACTAGCTGAACAATCACCTTATTTAACTGAATGCAAAAAAATGTTTTCTTTATCAATGAACAGTTTCTTCCTAGTTAAAGCAGTTACTAAGGCTTCCAATTGGAACTAGCTGTATTCGTCATATACATTACCAAAGGTCAAATTCTTGCTTATCCCACAAAGCCAACCATGAAACTCGCATGCATGCATGCCTGCTCAGTTGCTCAGACATGTCTGACTCTCACAGTCCAAGGCCCCATGGACTGTATCCCGTCAGACTCTTCTGTCCATAGGATTTCCCAGGCAAGAATACTGGAGGGGGTTGCCATTTCTTCCTTTAGGGGATCTTCCTGACCCAGGGATCAAACCCACGCCTCCTGCATCTCACACATTGGCAGGTGATTCTTTACTTCTGAGCCACCTGGGAAGAAGCCCTGAAATTGGCATAGTGAATGGCTAAAAACATCTTGAAAAGAATATGGCTTTGGTGTGGGCAAAACATATCTCAGCCTGAAAGCTGCTAGGTATTCATCTTTTCGATTTTTAATCTTTCCTGTTTTTTGACAAGACATTAATACCCTTTGGTGAAATGAATGCCTTGATGTTAATTACTAAGCAAGTCTTTTTATTAATAACAGAGCTAAACGATTTTAACACCTTCCAGCCACTTTCTGGAATGAATGTATAATCGTAATTCTTTCAGCACACTGGGGGAAGTACATAAAAGCCCCTGGAAATTGTTCATTTTGCTTACATGAAGCTGTTAACTCAGTTAATTACAAGCCATTGTCTTGGTATTATTTTTTTTTTATACAGTTTCTTCCAACACAGCCATTTATTTAGGAAGAACCATGCACACTTGGGTACAGTTAAAGAAAGAAAGAGACTCAAGAGCAATTATATTTGGGAAAGGACACACCGGAGTCCCTGAGGTCCTCATACCCACAGAGCCCTCCTCTTTCGCTTGCCTGGAGATGCCGTATATATAACATCTATCTACCCAGCACACCGCTCTGCATTACCCAAGTAAACATGCACCATCAGATATGGAGGTCTGCACACTAGACTCCTCTCTAGCCAAGTCTTCCTTTTCTTAGAGCTCTCATCACATGCCAGGTAGTAAAGAGAGACTGAGTGAATATATGAATGAATAAATGAAAACCAAAGGAAGAATTCATATAAATTGCAGAGAAGACATGTGAAATTATATTTTTAAATAATCAATTTAATCCAGTTACATTAATTTATGGGGGTATTGTAGGTTTCTTCCCCATTGGTCTCTCAGGCTAACAGTCTAAACATAACAGTCCTCTCACTGAGAGTGACTTTGTTTATAGATTGTAAATATGATATGAGTGGTATATTTGATGATCTGTGGGAGTCAACTGTTAAATATTCACAAATCTGGGACACTAGTTGTTAAATTCTTGGTAGCTTGAAGTCAATCATGGTAAGTGTTTACACTATGGAAATCAGCAAAAGGTAACAATCACGGATTTCTTTCTTTCTTGTTTTTTTATTTTGAGAGTGTTTGCCAAATTACCTATGGGTAGTTGTAGTTGTTCGTTTCTCTAGGGGATCTTCCCAGTCTAGGGATTGAACCCAGATCTATTGCAAAGTCCTTCATAAACCTCTGACCAAAAAAAAAAAAAAAAGAGAGAGAATTCACTATATTCCAAATTCCTAATAATCAGCTCACGATGTGCCATTCACATTTTCTTTCCAAAATTCTTTTTGTATACATGTTTCTATCAAGTCAACTTCTTGGGATTATTAATGTAATATGAATATTAGCCATTTCATAAATAAGTACTTCTTTTAATAAGTCAAAAAATGATTATTTTAAAACATTAATGAATTTGGTCAAAAGCCATGTCCTCTCTAATCTATACACTTCCTGGCTTTATAGCCATCAATGAAATCCCTTCTCAGCTTTGATTATTTCAGGCTGAAAAAGCCTATTTATTTTAGACTCTGCTTATACTGCTGCTCTTCCCATCAGCTCTTTTTAGGCACTCTTTTCTGGACCAATTCCAGTGCAGTCCCTTCCCAAATGCTGCAATCAGAACGATTTGCAGAGTCTCACTTGTAGACAGAAAAAAAATCTGCAACATAATCATGGCAGAATGGTTTTTCACTCTTTTGTCTTTAATTATGAGTAAATCTCCATTCAGTTTAACAACAGCCACAGCAAAACACACCAGCCTTAACAACAAAGATAAAATCAGACCATATCCAAAGAGATTAGTGGTTGAAGTATACATTTGCTCTGGGCAGGAAAAGAACTTACTAGACTCTTAACCAGATTCATGAAATCTCATAGTGTAGAAAACACTTAATAATTCTCCTTTTGTAATTCTCCAGGAAAGTTGATTTTTCTCCTAGTAAGAATACAATGAGGCATCTGTTCCAATTTTCTGTTATTTAGCATTACCAATGAAAATTAAGGCATTCTACAAAATTAATATTAACAATACCAGATTTGTCAGCATTATTTTTTAAGTGCATGCTTATTAATATCTATAATATCTTTGATTAAGGCATATGTCTGAGACCAATTAATATATTTTGTTTTTGTAAGACTATTCCATACATATTTAAGCATCCTTTTTTAATCAAGCTTTATTATCTGTGTTTACACTGCTTTTCCCTTTATAGTAGGAAAATAAAAAACAGTTTTCTGGTATCAGTTGGAGAAGCTTCACTTCCATGGGTGATATCAACTCATAAACATGTCTATTGTATTTAAAGATAGCTGTGCAGTATGAATATTGAGGTCTATTTTTTTAACTTCCAATCATTTGTTGATTTTAAGTCTTCAAAGACAAACTAAATTACATGGTCAAGAAACCACCAGAAAATCTAATTTAAGCAATATACCCTAAGGCACGTTCACGAATAATCACAAACCCAAGCAGAAGGTCTTCCCTGACTAAGCAGTAAGGAAGTCTTAGTAACTATATTGAAAAGTAGGGTGTTTTCCTTCTGTATGAATAAATCCTTTCAATTTTAGGATATGACTTAAAGAAACAGCTGAAGTCAAACTTTGGAGAACTTCCAGTGTAGCAGGTATTCATTGTATAAATGTGTGTGATTTAAGCACATATAGCTGGTTCTACATAATGCACATAAAGTCATCAAAAAGTCCAATGCAGAGTTTTCAAGTTCTTTTGTAACATTCACTTTTGACAAAATTCTAGATGATAGTACAAAAAGGATCTAATGAGCAAATCTGGAAAACTGTCCCACAGAAAAATATAAACAGATAAATTATAGCTTTTAATCTGTGAATATGCTTTCTGAATCTCTAAAAAAGGAATATAGCATTCCGTGATTCCAAAACAGATTTGAAACTGTCTGTTCTGAACATCTTTCCTGTTGAAAGACAAGAGTTTTTATGAGAGTTTGTTACTGGTTGGCTTGCATTTTTGCCCTTAAATAGCTAATTTTTTAGAGCGACTTTGGTCCATTAAGGCATCTTAATATCCAAGATCCTTCCCTGGTGACTAGCAGTAAAGAATCTGCCTGCCAACACAGGAGACACAAGTTCGATCCTTGGGTTGGGATGATCCCCAAGGAGGAAATGGCAACCCACTCCAGTATTCTTGCCTGGGAAATCCCATGGGCAGAGGAGCCTGGTGGGCTACAGTCCATGGGATCTCAAGAGAGCTGGACACTGCTTGACTAAACACCTCCACCATCAATACCCAAGATGCTGTCCCTCATCCAGTTCCCCACAGCCAGCAAGTTGAAAACAAATTAGGTGCAACTTCAAGTCTTGATTTTTGATCCTTTGCAAACTGTAGATAAATTATGATTCTGAGCATTCAATTTACTATTTATTTTTCGTGCTAAGTAGATCAATGTATTTCCCTAAAGGCAGATATTCTATTTCTGATAACATTTTCCATCTAAAATATTACTGAACACATTCAGATAAATAAGCAAGTCAGGAAAAACAAAGTTGCTTAAATTGGATCATTTTAACTGATTTTGTATTTTAATCTAACTTTTTGCTTGAAAAAAGAAAAGAGCTATAGAATGATGCTAAATAAAAAATGACATTCTATAATTCTTCCATTCATGTTTTCTCAGCATAAGAAGGAAAGAAAGTCACCTTGCCAACAAGATTCAGTATCTTATTAAAATGTGTAGAAACCTGTATGTGCTGTTTTCTGAATGTTTACAAACTCTAAATGATGAAGCTAACTTTGGGTCAAGAAACACTCTTTGCTGGCCTTTAAAGTATATCTGTTCTACAGATTCTAGTGGCTCTTACAAACTGAGGCTCCATATCAAATAATGTTTAGACTGTGTATACTGCCCTGCTCAGGACCCTTATACATAGCCCATGGTTAAACATTCTTTGCCTCAATGGATTGTTTCTAACAAACAATGAGTTGATTGTGTGGTTCAATCCTTTAAGTCCAGGGATCCTCAACCTCTGGGATCTAATGCCTGATGATCTGAGGTGGAGCTGATAAAATAATAAAGTGCACAATAAATGTAGTGGGCTTGAATCACCCCTAAATCACCACCCCCAAACCCTTGGTCTGTGGAAAAGTTGTCTTCCATGAAATTGGTCCCTGTTGCCAAAAAGATTGGGGACTGCTGCTTCAAGCCATTTGAGACAGTATCACAGTGACTGGAGAGGGAGCTCCATGTGCCCTTTGAATATCAGGTGTCTCTGTTGTGTCTGACTCTTTGTGATCCCCATGGGCTATAGCCTACCTGGCTCCTCTGTCCATGAAATTTTCCAGGCAAGAATACTGGAGTGGGTTGCCATGTCCTTCTCCAGGGGATCTTCCTGACCCAGGGATTGAACTCCACATTTCTTGTGTCTTCTGCATCTGCCTGGAATGCAGGAGACCCGGGTTCGATCCCTGGGTCGGGAAGATCCCCTGGAGAAGGAAATGGCAAACCACTCCAGTAATCTTGCCTGGAGAATCCCATGGAGGGAGAAGCCTGGTAGGCTACAGTCCATGGGGTCGCAAAGAGTCGGACACGACTGAGCGACTTCACTTTCACTTTCACTTTCTGCACTGGCAGGCAGGTTCTTTACCATCTGAGCCACCAGGGAAGCACAGTTACAAGTACCATCTTGAATGGCACACAGATGACTTATCTGTGATATGGGGTAGGATAGAGTGTGGACTAGAGAAGGATGCCCAGATAAGAATTTATACCACGTGTCTTAGAAGGAAGAAACATAATGAAGTCTTGCTTAACTGAAAGTCTACAGAGGAGTTCAAAATAGAAAAGGAAATTCTAAATCATGTAATGAGAAAATGGCAATTAGAGGAATCAAACAGTTTTGTATCAACTCCATGGTCTCATCTATTTTTAAACAGAATGACAGTTAATGCTGAATTTAAGTGTGACCTGGGTTAAGCATTTTGCTCTTTATATGTATTTTTCTAAATTTTCTTTTCCTCTCTGACAAACAAAGTAAATTAATATCAAAATAAACAGACCAGGGCTTGATGGCTCTCCAGTTCCTGCTGCTAAATATTATCAGATAATAAGCATCAAAACTAAATTCCACTAGCAATTTCAGTAATAAAGTTTCCTGAACATAATTCATACCCTTTAATGTGTCCAAAATTCCCTAAAGAAAGGTCAATGGATAACAATATTTATCAACTGCGGGACAGGTAGGGGTATGTCTTGGGAACTTTTTTTGAAGCAATGTTTACACATTAAGCACATTTTTTTTTCCCCCAGAGTATATGTGAGGGGTCAACAAGCATAGTAAAATTTCCTAAAGATATTTCTATTTTGTATAAGGTCCATTGTCCATATCAAAACAACATTATTACTGTGATGACTACTGCTTTTCTATTATTGGAGGTGGCCTAAAAATGATGATTGTGGTCACTGAAGTTCACCCATATGATGCCACATCTTAAAAGCCACTGTCAAAGTCATTGCTACATGCCAACTCTATGCTAGAGCAGGTTATGTGACAGCGTTTGTACCTCTCCTGTGTGCCTTAGACTTGGGTGGGTAGGCGCTGGCTGCTGAGGTTATTTATGGCTTATAAATAATGTAAGCCATGTAATGGTTAAGAGGTGCTTTAAAATCACTCAGAGCTTGAATCTTGTGTTATCGTGGGCACGTTGAACCTCAATACTTTCATCAGTCTACTGGAAAATAACAAATGTTTTCACCCTTGAGGACTGAGTGAAAACACACAGTGAGTGTTGAGCTCAGGCGGGAGGCAGAAGGGGGTTTCAAGAGCGAGGGGTCATATATATACCTATGGCCCATTCATGTTGATGTATGGCAAAAACCATCATAATATCATGAAGCAATTATCCTCTAATTAAAAATTTTTAAAAAAGAGTTGAGCTCATATTTACAATTCTAAAAAATTAATTGAAAATAATTATAGTAATACCAACAAAACAACAACATCCAAATTGTTTACCCTTAAGGCCTCCTTGCTCTTCCATAAGGATTTCATGAATTTTTACATTTTTCTATAAGTAATCGCATAATTTATTTCTCTACCTAAATTGTTTGCTTCTATATTCCACAAGAGCCTTTCTAGTTAAGTCTGCACTTTATCTACTATCCATCAAGACAGCTCACTCATTCTGCCCAATCCATTCTTATTTCAGAATCCATTCATTTCTATCTTCTCATGATAACCTCAGAAGAATTGAAAACCAAGTGTAAAGTGAAAACAAATACCTCTTTGCAGTCTTTGCAGTGACAAGTTGTACATACCTGCAGTAATGATGACCACCATAGAACTAATGAGAAATTATTGTATGTCAGCAACTCATAGCTCTGCTTAAGCAACGAGGGAATTGTGGTCCCATACACTTGGTGTACTAAAATTAATTCTGGCTGTATCTTCAATTTGTGTTTGCATTTCCCTTTTGCCCTTATTTCTTGATTTATTTGACTCTTACTTTGTATAATTGTACATTCCAAACTATTCACTTATATTAATACATTAATACATATGTTCTAGCAAACCTTAAGAAATTAATTACCAATTAGCTAATTTGGAACTCAAAGCACTTGAGAAAATTGCCTTTTCCACATCACAACCACAATGCCAGAGACTGGAGTTGGAGGTTGTGGACTTGAACCCAGTTCAGTCTGATTTCGCATTTCAGGTCTTTCTTGGCAACAGGGTCTGTTGCTTCTATCCTGACATCGTATAGCAATGAGTCATGTTGACTTGGATATCAATTCTTAGGACTTGGGCTACATTGCATCTGTGAACCTGGAGTTTATGGCACTTGTGGATGATTCAAGAACAAGACCTGTACAGAACCGTGGTTAGCTGAAGTTTCGAGTAGTTGCAGAATAGGGACAACTTTTAGGAAGTAACTGTACTTTCAAGGATGACAGAGTACAGTGTGTTATGCGGGTACTTCTTCTGTCCTGTGCAAGGTCCTATGTAAGAAATCTTTGGGCAAAGTGAGAAGATCAGTGGAAAGAGCTGTGGAGTGCAGAGCTGTGGACAGCTGTAGGCACTGACTGTACCAAAATAACTCAGTTAGAGGGATCTGTCAACAGAGAGGGTTTCTCAAGAGCCCAGAAATGCTCCTACAAAAGCAGGAGTCGAGGGTGGATCTCAACCAAATCTGGAGGAAGAGAAACTCTCCAACTCTGAAGGCTAGGTTAAGCATCACAGTGGGGGAAAAAAGAAAAACATTTATTACAATTATGTGAGATAATTCTTTTGGCAAAATGACTAGAGAAGATTTAACCATTTATGAAGGAGCAGATGGGTTCTGGGGTCTAAGGTTTTATCAAGGGGTCCTTACCTGCCTCCTGAGAAACCCGTATGTGGGTAAAGAAGCAACAGTTAGAACCAGACATGGAACAACAGACTGGTTCCAAATTGGGAAGGGAGTACGTCAAGGCTGTATATCATCACCCTGCTTATGTAACTTCTATGCAGAGTACATCATATGAAATGCTGGGCTGGAGGAAGCACAAACTAGAATCAAGATTGCCAGGAGAAATGTCAACAACCTCAGATATGCAGATAACACAGTCATGGCAGAAAGTGAAGAGGACCTAAAGAGCCTATTGCTGAAGGTGAAAGAAGAATGTGAAAAAGCTGGCTTAAAACTCAACATTCAAAAAACAAGAATCATGGCATCCATGATGCCATGGCATCTGTTTGCCATCACTTCATGGCAAACAGATGGGGAAACAATGGAAACAGTGATAGACTTCATTTTCTTGGGCTCCAAAATCACTGCAGATGGTGACTGCAGCCATGAAACTAAAAGAAACTTGCTCCTTGGAAGAAAAGCTATGACCAACCTAGCATCTAGAGCTTAAAGAATTTCCCCTTCAAATCATTTTAATTCAAAGTGATATGATGCTAGAGAAGCAGATAGTGAATGTGGAACCCTAGCCCCGCAGTGGATTCCCTGCTGACTCAGCAGTAAAGAATCTGCCTGCAGCACGCGAGATGCGGGTTCAATCCCTGAGTTGGGAAGATCCCCTGGAGGAGGGCATGGCAACCCACTCCAATATTCTTGCCTGGAGAATCCTGTGGACAGAGGAGCCTAGAGGGCTACAGTCCATGAGTCACACAGAGTCAGACATGACTGGAGCGACGGAGCACAGACACACAGCCCTGTACTGCTCATACACCACAAACCCTGGGCAAAAAGTTGCAGATAAACCATCCTGTCTTTAGGCATCAATGTGACTTCCAACATTAAGAAATCACCAGAAAATTCTATTTTAATTATGCTTTCTACTTGAAATATTTTTCACCTCACACTAAAATAAATACACTGTGGGTTAACCGACAGTTTTTGATAAGGACTTGTTGTCCTAGAGCATCTCATGACAATTTCTTTGCCTTTCCAAGATACATTAGCAGTTGCTAAGGAACCACATTTCACAGCCATGGCTATCTAGTAATACCATATGTGTAGAATGTCAGAATAATTATGTGATAGCTGCTGTGAAAACCATGAAACTTGGACATTAGAAATAAGGAATAAGTTTTAATTAGATTCCCTGCTACAACCATAATACAAAGTCCAGTTTTCAGCTGAAATGTACACTCCATCATCAGAGGGGCTTGATACGTTAGTTTATACTTCTATCCCCAGCCTGGCGCAACACTAGCACATAGTAGGCCTACAAAAATGTCTACTGAAAGAATAAAGATGTTTCTTCTCACTAGTACTCAAAAGTAGGATAATTTCTGTAAGGCTCAAGCCAGGTGAGTCTCCAGGGAGAAGAAATGGAATGCTTTAAGAGAATTATAAAGGAACACTTTGCATTTATAATATTCTCATTTTTCAAAGGTATTGATAATAGCGAAATCTTTGGAAATTAATTAGCAGTGGCATTTTAAATTTGCTTGGGGTAAATTCCACTCTGAAAACTACATCTTATTAAAAGAAGAGTGCACAGAAACAAATACTGATTCACCCTGGTGGCTCAGATGTTAAAGAATCTGCCTGCAGTGCTGGAAACCCGGGTTCGATGTCTGGGGCGGGAAGATTCCCTGGAGAAGGGAAGGCTACACTCCAGCATTCTTGCCTGGATAATATGGACAGAGGAGCCTAGCAGCTTACAGTCCACGGGGTCATAAAGAGCTGGACAAGACTGAGCAACTAAGCACACACTATTTAATAACTTACTATATTTGAGACAAGAAGAATTAACCCATATCCTTGGGCTCACTTTTTCCACCCCTAAAGAAAGGTGGGGTTTGCTTATAACCTGATCACTGTAATTGTTCCTATATCTGTGGTCACTACTGTAATGAAGATATTCTACACAGCACGTTTAAAAGTGGTTCTACCCTTTGCTTTTGGAAATGCTCTTCATCTCAGCAGGCTGACATTCATCTTTTTAAAGGTATGTTTAACTTCAGTTAGTTTTCAGTGAAAGTAACAGTGCTTAGACAGACACTAATTTTAATTAATTATTTACTGAACATTTTCTGCCATAGCAAGTGTCATGCAAAAGCCCTGATACACTCCATCTGCTGCTTACATTTTGTTCATCCACTATGCCATTTTACAAAACACTAGAAATCAAGTTTGTCTGGCATAATAAACTCCTATGATTCGGCCCAATAAACTGTTATCCTCCGAACACATGCAGATTTTGTTTTCTTTTTATTTTTCAAATGACTGCACAGGGTCACCAGGCATCCTTTGATCAGACCACATTATTCGCCAAGTACTGCCACATCTCCTCAGTTCTTCTGGCTTCTCTGGGAAGGTGTTAACAGAATCTTTAATATTCTAGATTTTAGACATGTTCGTTAGATATTCTCTTTTCTGCCTGTGCCTGATCAACTATCAAATTACATGGTCCAGCAATGAATCTATTCTAAAACACTTCAAAAATTAAAATATCATTTTGATAGGAAACTTTTCATGAAGCTTAAGGATTGTCAGTATCCTCATATTAAAGAGATGTTCCGTGATGGAGGTGTGAGGAAGGCGTGAGCTGTGGAAGCTACTGAAACTCCAGATCTATGATGGGGACAAATTAAAACAATCAAGCCTCTTTCTATTTCTGAATTTCCATCTTCTTGCATATAGAAGAGTTACAGTTACACTAACCTTTTGACTGGCATGAAGACTCAGTAAAAGAATTAAAGAACATGGCATAGAAATGACTGTTAATCATGGGTGATTAAGCACATTTTTATCTCCTCTGTCTCCCAAAAACCTGAATAAGACAACAGTGAAGGATCTCAACCTATCCTTATCCTTGATAAAAAATGCATACATTTTATAGGGTTAATTAGTAATATTCTACTTGAGACTGTTCCAGAAGAAACATCTACTTCTGCTTCATTGACTACTCTAAAGCCTCTGACTGTGTGGATCACAACAAACTGTGGAAAATTCTTAAAGAGATGGGAATAACAGACCACCTTACCTGCCTCCTGAGAAACCTGTGTATAGGACAAGAAGCCACAGTTAGTACCAGACATGGAAAAACAGACTGGTTCAAAATTGGGAAGGAAGTACGATAAGGCTGTATATTGTCACTCTGCTTATTTAACTTATGTTCAGTTTACATCATGTGAAAGGACAGGAGAAATATCAGCAACCTCAGATATGCAGATGATACCAGAAAGAGCCTCTTGATGAAGGTGGAAAACGACAGTGAAAAAGCTAGCTTAGAACTCAACATTCAAAAAACGAAGACCATGGCATCAGGTCACATCACTTCATAGCAAATAGATGTAGAAACAATGGAAACAGTGACAGACTATTTTCTTGGGCTCCAAAATCACTGCAGATGGTGACTTCAGCCATGAAATTAAAAGACACTTGCTCCTTGGAAGAAAAGCTATAACCAATCTAGACAGCATATTAAAAAGCAGAAACATTGCTGACAAAGGTCCGTCTAGTCAAAGCTATGGTTTTTCCAGTAGTTATGTATGGATTTGAGAGTTGAACTATAATGAAAGCTGAATGCTGAAGAATTTATGCCTTTGAACTGTGGTATTGAAGAAGACTCTTGAGAGTTCCTTGGACTTCAAACCAGTTAATCCTCAAGGAAATCAGTCCTGAATATTCATTAGAAGGATTGATGCTGAAGCTGAAGCTCCAATACTTTGGCCACCTGATGAGAAGAACAGACTCTTTGGAAAAGACCCTGATGCTGGGAAAGATTGAAGGCAGAAGAAGGGGATGACTGAGGATGAGACGGTTGGATGGCATCACTGACTCGATGGACATGAGTTTGAGCAAGATTCGGGAGGTGGTGGAGGACAGGGAAGCCTGGTGTGCAGTCCATGAGGGCACAAAGAGTCGGACATGACTGAGTGACTGAACAAGGACAACAACTTGAGACTGGGTGGGGGAAATTCCTCGGAATGCTTGAGGTGAAGCTTCCATGGGAGGCTGGTTCCTCCCTGACCTGCCTGGGTGCAGAGGAAAGCCCAAGGAGGGCAGGGACTGAGACCAGAACTCAACTCAATCCGAGGTAAAGGAAAGCTGTTTAAAGGGACAGAGCTCATGTTCCTGGGGTGGCCCTTCGGTGTGGGACACAGAGATGCTGAAGATTGGTGTTTAATAAATTCCCTCTAAAACATGAAATATAAATACTTGCCTCTGAATCCTTTGGACAACTTTTATGAGATATTCTCTACTCATTTTTACATGATGGAGCTGGACTTGACTTTCTGAGGTTGTGGCAGAGCTTTTAGTCTAGACCCCTAAGGAGGAAAACCAGAACTTCTTCTGTGGCTCAGCAATCCAAATGAACACCTGCTGCCCTGGACTCAGTAAGGTATGGCTGCCTTTCATTCACAGAAAGGTCCTGAACTGGTCGATAAATTACGAAGTCATTTACTCCACAGGCTTCTGCCAGGGTAGAGATGAGGGAGCCCATAAAGAAGTGTGCATGTGTGCATGCTCAGTCATGTCAGACTCTTTGTGACCCGTGGACTATAGCCTTCCAGGCTGCTCTGTCCATGGGATTTTCCAGGCAAGAATACTGGCATGGGTTGCCATTCCCTTCTCCAGGGGCTCTTCCCAATCCATGGATTGAACCAGCCTCTCTTACATATATATATATATATGTATGTATGTATACATATATATATATATATATATGTATGTATACATATATATATATATATGTATGTATGTTATACTTAATGGATTTCTTTACAGTAAATACTTTGAGTAAATAAAATACTCAAAGTGATGCCTTTTTGATAAATTGAACAAAACAATTCACCCTGTTCTTGATGACTTGAGTCAATAACTAGGACAACTGTTGAGATACACTGAGGATTTAAGCACTGATAAAGGACACAGGCTGAAGAGCTCATTGATAGTTAATGAGCTTCATTTTGGGAAAAAAAAATGCCTTGATGTCAGCTCGATTTTTGCTCATTTGCTTCCTTCACATAAAAGTGAGTTAGGTGTGCAGCTGTGTGACCTCCTGGGTGTTATAGCATGACTGCATCTCTCCATAATTAATTAGCAAATCAAAGGTTAAAGAAGTCTTCTCCAGAGTGATAGGAATTGCAAGCAGACATGCTCCCTGTCGTTCTCGCTGTCCTCTGTCTCGAAACCATCAATTATTTTTGCTCAAGTAATACGACTCCTGAATTTACTATATTCTTCGGTCTCACTTATACATACTATGGTTAATAGGTGTGAAGATAGAAAATGCTTCCCCATTACAGGAGTTTGTCAGGTCATACTGATACTGCTTTCTGGATTCTTGACTTATAACTAAATCTCAGACACAAGCTAGTACAAAAATTGGAAGTTGGATGCCATAACAAAATTAAATTTCAACACATTAACTTCCAGGAAAGAGGATGGTGAAAGAATCACATTACCACTTGTTCCCCACGCTGTCACAGTCATCAAAAAACTGACCAAGAAAGACAAAGAGGAGCAAAAACCAGGGATAAAGTTGCACTGGCATTGAAACTGAAAGGATGACCAACCACAGGTCACAGAGCCACTCCTGTGTGAACCAAAGCAAAGAAAATCACAAGACACTGGCCAGAATTCACCCTCCTGAGAAAGCTGGCACAAAGCGGCAGAAAGCAATCAGAGAAGAGTCTGGAAGTCTCTGTTAGTGGTTTCTGTTTTGAAGAAGCCAGTGCTGGTGATGTGGGCCCCTCTCTGACCTGCAGGTCAGAGGCTCTGGAGGCCAGTCTGGAAGTGGAAGGAGAAATTACTTTGAGATGGTTGGTTGACATCACTGATTCAGTGGACCTGAGTTCGAGCAAACTCTGGAAGATGGTAAAGGACAGAGAAGCCTGGCGTGCTGTGGTTCATGGGGTCACAAAGAGTCAGAAATGACTGAAAAATAACAAATAACTCAATAATCGTGACAATGTTTGAAGGATAGTACCTGCTCCTGTGAGAGATAAAATCTGGAAGGTAAAGGATCCTGGAGACCAAAACCCAGATTTACCAGTAACCGGGCACCAAGTTAGCACAGCTTAGGAGAAAGCATAGCTTATGACATAAAAGATGCCCAACAAGACAGACAGGCTACCTTGACTTCTCATCTATATGCCCACCTACCAGGATAATCAAACAATTTTGAGCACTTAATATCAAACAATTTTGCAGCACCTAATGTCTGCAAATTATTTGGACAAAAGGTGCAAAAAATTCTTCTATATCCCAGCTTTTCACACTTTCCCAAGCCCCAGAGGCTCTGACAAATTAACCTTAATAAGCTCTGGCCAAGCTCTTCTGTTTTAAGGATAAGATTTTAAACGCAAACTAAAACAACAATGAAATACCGCTTTTCACTTAAAATATTGCTGAGACTAAAAGCATTGATAATAGACAGCTTAAGGAGGCTAAAGGAAATAGAAATCCTCAAAGACTGCTGGTAGAAACATCAACTGAAAAAAAATTCTTCTTGAAGGGTAATTTGGCAATCAGCTATAAAATTCAAATGCATGTTCACTGACCCAGCAATTCTACTTCTAAAAATACACACTGATAATCAGATGAGTGTTCAAATATATAGTACAAGGATATTATATTGATAATAGAGAATAATTAGAAACCAAAAAAAAAAAAAAAAGTACATCAATAGGAATCTGGAAATGCTATGAGAAACCATACAAAGGAATACAGTGTAGTCATTAAAATTAATTGTATATGTCTATATTTAGTTACATAGGAAAAATTTGCAATGCTTGGCAAGTGTAAAAGGCAGTTTACAAAGGAGCTGCCTGTGGAATATATTCATTGAGAAAAAGTCTGAAAGGCTCCACATCAACATGTATGTGGTGGTTGTCTAGGCTCATGGATTTATAAGTGATCTTCACTTCTTTCTTTACAAGAGTATGTATTCCCTGCATAACTTTATAAGAAAAACATATTGTTTTTAAAATTGAATATAATTTTATATTATGTTATTATTCCATTGTTATATTTATGCTTATAGTACAGCAGTCACATTTCATACAAAGCTTATCTGCACTTTCCTTCGTTGGACATTGACACACCCCAAACAGCTTTTGCACACAATCTGATACCAAAGAATGATACATCATCTGTCAAGCACATATTTTGAAAATCCACTGATATACAAGAGCTCTGTTTTAAAGCACATGATCTATCTGAACAGCAGTTTTGGTATAATAATTTTATTTGCATTTCATATGTTTCTTTGTAAAACTTATTAGAATCAGGAAATGAATCTATGAAAAAAGTTGATAATTTTTTCAGTTATAATTGAGAAACAACGAAATTATTATCTTTGCCAAACACATACAATTTAAAATCTCTACCTGCATTGGACTTAAGTCAGCCAATTATTTTAATAGTGAATTACTTGACCTGTATTTCCCCCTTGAGAAAGTCCCTTCTCAAATGTTAGTGTCCATAACTTCTGTTCATAACTCCACAAAGTCATGTGACCTCATTCACATCCGTTACACACTTTCACACCCAACCCTTAGCCCCTTCACCCACTCACACACACAACTGATTGGAAAAAAGAGCCAAGTGGGCTAATGAAATGTCTTTAAAAGGGGCTTGTATCAGAACAAAGCAACTGAAGTTGGTCCTTTCTGGTGCTTGAGTGAAAAAATTTATTTGGATTTTGGAAGATGGTCTTCACCTAGACACCAAAAGAGAAGCAGAGATAAGGAAAATCTATATATACAGAAAGACAGAAACTGACTAATTTGTTTCTGGAAGATACCTTAAACTCTCTTTTTGGCTTAAGCTACATTTGTTTGAGGGGTTTCCTGGTGGCTCAGTGATAAAGAATCCACCTACCAATGCAAGAATCATGGGTTTGATCCCTGGGTTGGGAAGGTCCCCTGGAGAAGGAAATGACTACCCACTCCAGTATTCTTGCCTGGGAAATCCCATGGACAGAGGAGCCTGGTGGGCTACAGTTCATGGGGCTGCTAAAAAATTGGACAAGATTTAATGACTGAACAACAAACAACATATAAGCCATTGAAATAAGCCTAGGTCCTGCTGTGAGAGAAAAGGATAAGGTAAAATAATATCAGTTAAAAATCTGGACATACTAAACATTTCATGTATAAACAGGAATTTTCTAATTCTTAACTCTTTGGGTATAAAATACCTATTTGTGTGTGTGCTCAGTGGTGCAGTCATGTCTGACTCTTTGCAACCCCATGGACTGCAAGCCCACCAGCCTCCTCTGTCCAGGGAATTTTCCAGGCAAGAATACAGGACTGGGTTGCCATTTCCTCTCCAGTGGATCTTCCTGATTCAGGGATCGGACCCATATGTCTTGCATCTCCTGCACTGGCAGGCAAACTGTACCACTGGATCACCTTGAAGCCATTATATACACAGAAGAAGCCAATATGAAATATCACAAATATCATGGAATTGCCTTTTAGAAAAGTATTTCAGATTAAGAAATAATACAAATATATAAACAGTATTAATGAGATCATCCAATGAATAAATATTGAGTGGATAAATCAGTAAATGAACAAATTATCCAACAATACTTTTTTTCAGCTGTATAACTACCCCTCAATGTACTTCTTTATCATCCTCAGAGAACTCTTGGCTGTGAAACAATCTCCTGTGATAGAACCTGTTAATCTATGTATAAATCACTTATATAAGGGAAAAAGATTTAAAAAGTCAAAAACCCTGAAGAGACATTAAGCTGATCTCAATGGCCTTTGGAATCATGGGTGAGGAAAGCTTTCAAATAAGAACAAGAAAATATCATAAAGGCATAACATTATTTTTTTCTGTAATTTGTATTTCTTCTTGATAAAATCACCTTTCTGTGTTTGTTTTCTGTTAAAAAAAAAAAGTAAGGTGTCCTGAAGCAGCTTGAAAGGAACCCAACTTCTAACAATGAAGGGTGTCAAGTTGTTAGCAATGCATCTCAGAACTGCAGAATCACAGAAACAGGCTGCTTTAGTAAGACTGGAAAAAATGAACAGATAAATAAAGCAAAGCAAGAACACTTAGAGAATGGCGAGCTATGTGTCAGAACAGACACATGTAAGGAAAGGTGAAGTTGCTCAGTCGTGTCCGACTCTTTGCGACCCTGTGGACTGTAACCTACTAGGCTTCTCCGTCCGTGGGATTCTCCAGGCAAGAATACTGGAGTGGATTGCCATTTCCTTCTCCAGGGGATCTTCCTGACCCAGGGATCGAACCCGGGTCTCCCGCATTGGAGGCAGACGCTTTAACCTCTGAGCCACCAGGGAAGCCCAAGGAAAGGGCAAGTGAAAAATCTCAGACTTCAGAAGAAGACCAACGGTGATACTGAAGGACAGTAGAGGGAGAGAAATCAACAAGACATCAACAGCTGACCAGGGAGCTGGTTAGAGCAGCCAGTAGCCTGGTGGCAGAGTACCCGGACACAGCAAAAGCAGATCTTTGCCAGTTCCAGGCCTCCAATGTCAAAAGAGATCATGGCGACAAATACAAGACACGACAGAGGGCAATGAAAACAGTTATCCTCCACTTGAGAAAATGAGACGGCATTGAGGAGAATGGAGAGGACATAAATCATATTCCATTTGAGATAACTTTATTTTTGTTTAATTTACAAGCTCAAAAACTTTATGGCAGTGTGCCAGAGTATACATATTTATTTGCCAAAAATAAAAAAACCTTGTTTAATGTCTCAATTAAGATTGGGATTGATGTATATACACTATCATATGTCAAATAGCTAGCTAGTGGGAAGCTGCTGTATAGCACCGGGAGCTCAGCGCAGTGCCCTGTGATGACCGAGAGGAGTGGGATGGGGGTGGGCCAGAGGGAGGTTCAAGAGGGAGGGGATATAGGTATACTTACAGTTGGCTCACTTCATTGTACAGCAGAAGCTAAAACAATATTGTAAAGCAACTATACCCCAATTTAAATAAAAAAAATTATTGTATTGTCTGGAGCAAAAGTGCATGTGTGCTTAAGTCACTTCAGTCATCTGTGACTCTGCGGCGTCATGGACTGTAGCCTACCAAGGTCCTTGGTCCATGGATTCTCCAGGCAAGAATACTGGAGTGGGTTGCCGCGCCCTCTTCTAGAGGATCTTCCTGACCCAGGGATCGAACCTGCATTTCCTCCATCCCCTGTCTTGGCAGGTGGGTTCTTTACCACTAGCACCACCTGGGAAGCCCAGAGCGGAAGTCCATGAACCCAAGTATATCTGACTGGTCTGCTCGCTGCTATAGTGATTCCCAGCAAAGGCAGTCATGGCAGATGGTCTCAACCGCACTACCGCCCCTTTACCTGGTAGAGGAAAGGCACTCTGTGTGTTTGAAGTCCTTCCTTGTACTCTCTAAGCCTCAAATAAATGAATATATGAAAGTGTAGAGTAGAACAGAGATTTTGTTCATGACCTCCAATAAATTATCCAAGATTTTTCATTTGAACTAAAGAACACAGAAAATTACCTGAAGGACTATTATATCAATAGGACTGCATATAACTAGTATCATTCTAGATGAGAGGAGATAAGTGAACCCTTCACATACAGTGAATGGCTCGGGCCACCAGGGGCTAATTCTCATGCAAACCCAATTGGGTGAATGGATTGAAAATAAACATTAAACTTTTGAGCTACTGCACCCAAAATAAACCTCATATATAACATTCACAAGAAATATACCGAACGTCATTTGCAGTCAAAGTGACGCTTGCAACCAGAGCGTTATAAAACCAACTCCATCACCTCAGTAATGGGAGAACTCCAAAGCATCTTGCCAGATTCAGATACAGCTCACAGATTATATTAGTCAACTTTCCCTAGTCTTGCTAATAATGTCCCAATGGCTCAAAACAGCATATGTGTATTTCTCATTCAGAGCACCTAAGGGCTCATTCTTGGTCCCAGGTGTTCCTTCACTGGGAGGACCATGCAAAACAAGGAGGCACCCATCTAGAACAGGCCATTCTCTAGAGAGAAGAAGCAAATATGGGACTAAAGGACTTTAGTTCAGTCTCGGGGTGCACTGGCCAGAGGGTCACACGCACAAGGCACACATGAAGAGGTGGGGATGATACTCCCCCATAGAGAGGGCATGGGGGAGGGGACAGGAAGGAACAGGCTCCAGGTCCCAGGGCAGAAAACCTTCTCAGCAAATAATACAAACTAGTATAGAGTCAGAAGGAACAGGATACTGTAGCACTGTGCCTGCCTGGGTGAGGAGTAAAAGGTGGTCAACAATTTGTATCAAAAATTGGAGAAAGCAAACAGCCTCCAGGAATTACTCAACAAGGGTTTGCATTTAAAGTCGAACATCAACCAATTATAAACAAAAAACTGGGAATATTTTGTAATTCAACTGAGACCTTCAGTCAAGACTGGTGCCCAGTGGTCTACAACATCATGACATTTCTCTTTAAAGGGAAATTTGGTAAAACTTGTCAAAAATCATGAAAATATCCTTATCTTGACCCAGAAATTCCAATATGGGAGATTTCCTCTAATTAGACACTCTTAAAGGACAAAAGATACATTCACAAGGATGTCCAGCACAGCAATGTACCTAAAACCCACCAACTGGAACCAATGTCATAACTGAGCCATAAAATTGGTTTGAAAAATGATGGCACAGTCACAAAAATAGAAAGTTCAACAGAGGCAAAAGTGAGGGGGACTGGACCGGCTGCTACTGTCACAACCGTAAGACAATTTGGTGAGCGTGGCAAGGGAGAGACTCCTTGTATTTGCATAGTGAAAGCATTCACGAGATAGAATGTACTCAGAATGAGATACCTAAAAACTATACAATTTTTGGTCATCATGGTTTATTATTTCTCACTAACTTTCTATTACCTCCCCAGTTTGAAATGATAAAACCATATTTTTTAAATGTCCATCCATATCCAGTTGAATAGCAGTTTCTCAAAACCCTTTGAGAAAGTACTAAAGAGACAAACTCAAATATTTCCTTTTCTCTGAGAATCATTAATTAAGAATATGAGCAGAAGGCCTAAAATTTAGGTGAACATACACACCTTCTGTTGATTTGTCCCTTGAGGTAATATGGAAGTAGAGGCAGAATTAAACAGCTCTGCCAACAAAGACCTCATGTCATATAGGAAGGTGATTTTATTTTATACTTATTCATGAACACTTCTTTTGCTCACAGTGTGATTTTTTGTCTTATAAGAGGAGCAAAGTACTTTTATTCCTTTGGTTTCACAAAGAAAAGAAAATTATTGTAAAAACAAAAGAGACCTTTGGGCTTGATGCAAACGTGTGGATTCTATATTTGCGAGATTCATGCATCACATTTTCATGGCTTACTCTATGCAGGCCCAAGAGGCTGCACCCTCAGACCCATATCCAGGGTCCTCCTGTGTGTTTGTGTGTGTGTGTGTGTGTGTGCACGTCATGTGTGTATATGCACACTCAGTTGCATTCAGTTATTTTGCAACCCCATGGACTGTAGCCCACCATCCTCCTCTGTCCATGTGATTCTCCAGGCAAAAATACTGGAGTGTATTTTCTTCTCTAGGGGATCTTTGAGAACCACGGATTGAACCCATATCTCTTGCATCTCCAGCACTGGCAGGGGGATTCTTTATCACTGCACCCCCTGGGAAGCCTGAGTCCTCTTTTCCTCCTGTAGCACATTACAATTTCTTGTCCTCACCTCCTAAGCAACACACACACACACACACACACTTCAAATGAATTTTTAAAGTGCTAGATCACTGTGGTTCTAACACTTTACTGGAAGTGCTACATTGAGAGGGCAGTGCTGAAGAAGACTCTCCATCTGGAATGTTCCATTTCATCTGGGCCTCTTTCTATAACAGATGCACCAAGGAAACAAGATAACTCCTTGCCTTACAGAGGGAACATTGAGACCATATAACCTCATCGTTTCTCCTTCTCAAGGCCACCTCACGCCCCACTTCCACCCAGCCCACTCCCACCCAGCAGTTCAGAGCCGCCCTCCTTTGTCTACCTGCTGTTGGTCTCCTTTTCCTTTTCTGCATGCCTACTGCTCATCAACCCCTACACAAATGTTATCTCTCACAACTGCCACGCCTTCCCCTCTTTTACTGATGACTCTCATTTCTTCTCTTCTCCATTTTTATATCTCCTGCTTTTCTGCAAAAAACAAAAGGTCCTCCTTCATTGGGGCATCACTTTCCTCCCTACATCACCACATGTCAGGTTTCTCCACCTGCTCATCACTTGTCATCCTTCCTAGCAGGTCCCCCAGACCAAAACCTCCACCAGAACTCTTTCCCTTTGTGTCGTTGGTAGAATCTGAAGTCCCTAGAAGGTTGTTCTTCACACAGCGGATATATTCATGCATTTTTTATACACATGTAGCAATAAATATGAAATTTTAGCTGTAGCATTTGATATATACTTGGGTTAAAAAGACTTCCTCAATATTTAATCTACAAGGTGCATAGGGTGATTTAATATTTCCATTAGTGGTATGAAGAAAAAATATTACTATTTTATGCTAAAGCCTACTGAAGCATATTCAGAATACTAAGGAAGGGTAACCATTCTTCTCATTTAAAAATTCATTTGGAACTTCTAATTCATTTGGAATTCATAATTCATGTGGAAAACTACATTGAGAGGGCAGTGCTGAAGAAGACTCTCCATCTGGAATGTTCCATTTCATCTGGGCCTCTTTCTATAACAGATGCACCAAGGAAACAAGATAACTCCTTGCCTTACAGAGGGAACATTGAGACCATATAACCTCATCGTTTCTCCTTCTCAAGGCCACCTCACGCCCCACTTCCACCCAGCCCACTCCCACCCAGCAGTTCACAGCCGCCCTCCTTTGTCTACCTGCTGTTGGTCTCCTTTTCCTTTTCTGCATGCCTACTGCTCATCAACCCCTACACAAATGTCATCTCTCACAACTGCCACGCCTTCCCCTCTTTTACTGATGACTCTCATTTCTTCTCTTCTCCATTTTTATATCTCCTGCTTTTCTGCAAAAAACAAAAGGTCCTCCTTCATTGGGGCATCACTTTCCTCCCTACATCACCACATGTCAGGTTTCTCCACCTGCTCATCACTTGTCATCCTTCCTAGCAGGTCCCCCAGACCAAAACCTCCACCAGAACTCTTTCCCTTTGTGTCGTTGGTAGAATCTGAAGTCCCTAGAAGGTTGTTCTTCACACAGCGGATATATTCATGCATTTTTTATACACATGTAGCAATAAATATGAAATTTTAGCTGTAGCATTTGATATATACTTGGGTTAAAAAGACTTCCTCAATATTTAATCTACAAGGTGCATAGGGTGATTTAATATTTCCATTAGTGGTATGAAGAAAAAATATTACTATTTTATGCTAAAGCCTACTGAAGCATATTCAGAATACTAAGGAAGGGTAACCATTCTTCTCATTTAAAAATTCATTTGGAACTTCTAATTCATTTGGAATTCATAATTCATGTGGAAAATACCTTGAAAGGCTCTTTGAATATAAATGGCAAGGGCTTCAGGGCATGGTCTACAAAACAGAGTTGGAGGAGTTTAGAATTTCCCAAGGACAGGTTGGCTTTGCAGATGGAAGCTGGGCATTCTAAGGAAGGGGAGATGAATGGTGATGATCATAGATTTCAGGAGAAAGAAAGACCCTAGAAGCATGATGTGAAGTGTGAGCCCAAGGAGATCTACAATCAGTCTGCATCAGGTAATGACAGATAATTTTCTGAGACCACTGATGTTGACATTGAGTTTTGTTTTTGTTTTTAATTGGGTACAACTGCTTTACAATGTTGTGTCTTTTTCTGCTGTACAACACAGAGAATCAGCTATATGTCTACATATATCCCTTCCCTTTTGGACCTCCCTTCCACCCCCTCAATCCCCTCTAGGTCACCACAGAGCTCAGAGCTGAGCTCCCTGTGCTATGCAGCACCTTCCCCCTAGCTCTCTGTTCTACACATGGCCGTGTGCATACGCCAATTCCAATCTCCCAGTGTATTCCCCCACCCACCCATGCTGACCTGCTCATAATCTGCATCTTACCTTGCAAATAGGGTCATCTGAACCATTTTTCTAGATTCCACACATATGCATCAATATACATATGATATTTATTTTTCTCTCACTAACTTCACTCTTTATGACAGCCTCTAGGTCCAGCCACATGTCTACAAATGACCCAATACCATTCCTTTTCATGCCTATGTAATATTCCATTGTATATATGTACCACATTGAGTTTGAGATTCTCTCCTACCTTTTAATTCCTGGCTTTCTCTACCCACTAGTCTTGCTGTCTACAAGGCAAGACAGCATGAGCTGTCTTTATGCCCATGGAAGCTTAGTAGAATGAAGAAACAGAGAAGGTGTTTAGCATGGGGTTGCACAGAGTCGGACACGACTGAAACGACTTAGCAGCAGTAGCAGCAGCAGCAGCAGTAAGAAAAAATAGCAGCATCAAAATATGAGGTGTTCTTTACATTTTTAATTGTGATAAAATATAAAATTTACCATCTTAACAATTTTAAGTTTACAGTTTACTATTCTTACATGCATTCACATTTCAAAACTCTATCTTGCCAAAATGAAACTCTATACCTATTAAACATCTTGTATCTATGATGACTACTCTAGGTACCTTACACAAGTGGACTCAAGTAGTATTTGCTTTTTTTTATGATTGACCTATTTCACTCAGCATAATGTCCTCAAGGTCCATAGAATGATTTAGAATCTCCTTTCTTGTTAAGGCTGAATAACATTCCTTATTCTGCATATATCATATTTTGTTTAGCCATTCATCTGTTGATGGACACTTGGGTTGATCCCACTTCTTGGCTATTGTGAATAATGTGTCTGTGCACATGGGTGTGAAGTGAGAGTTTTAATAGGAGTCGATCTATTAGCATAAGCTGATAACACTATTTTCCAAGACAGTCAACTGTGAAAGAAGAAAAAACAGACATGTGAGTTGTGCATGCTAATTTTTTTCCTACTATATCCAATTTCATGATAAACCTATATGCAGGTCAAGAAGCAACAGTTGGAACCAGACATGGAAAAACGGATTGGTTCCAAATTGGCAAAGGAGTACATCAAGGCTGTATATTGTCACCTGCTTATGTAACTTACATGCAGAGCACATCATGTGAAATGCCAAGCTGGATGAAGCACAAGCTGGAATCAAGATTGCCGGGAGAAATATCAATAACCTCAGATATGCAGATGATACCACACTTATGGCAGAAAGAGAAGAGGAACTAAAGAGCCTCTTGATGAAGATGAATGAGGGGAGTGAAAAGCTGGCCTAAAATTCAACATTCAAAAAACAAGGATCATGGCATCAGGTCCCATCACTTCATGGCAAATAGATGGAGAAAGAGTGTAAACAGTGACAGACTTTATTTTCTTGGGCTCTAAAATCACTGCAGATGATAACTGCAGCCATGAAATTAAATGTTGCTTGCTCCTTGGAAGAAAAGCTATGACCAACCTAGACAGCATATTAAAAACCAGATACATTACTTTTCCAACAACGGCCTGTCTAGTCAAGGCTGTTTTTCCAGTAGTCATGTATGGATGTGAGAGTTGGACCATAAACAAAGCTGAGCGCTGAAGAATTCTTGCTTTTGAACTGTGGTGTTGGAGAAGACTCTTGAGAGTCACTCAGACTGCAAAGAGATCAAACCAGTAAATCCTCAAGGATATCAGTCCTGAATATTCATTGGAAGGACTGATGCTGAAGCTGGAACTCAAATCCTTTGGCCACCTGATGCGAACTGACTCTTTGGAAAATACTCTGATGCTGGGAAAGATTGAAGGCAGGAGGAGAAGGGGACGACAGAGGAAGATGGTTGGTTGGATGGCATCACCGACTGGATGGACATGAGTTTGAGCAAGCTCTGGGAGTTAGTGATGGACAGGGAAGCCTGGCATGCTGCAGTCCATGGGGTTGCAAAGAGTTGGACACGACTGAGCCACTGAACTGAACATCCAACCATCACCAAACTTATCTAAGCTTTGTATAAAACATATTTTCACATGAAAACTAAATAGTAGAGCAAACATTTATGCTTAAATTTCTAATAGGCATCTCTAACTAACATGAAAACTAGTCTCCAGATCTTCCCCTGAAACCAAGCCCCATCAGTGCTTTTCTCTTATCAATAAAGGGCAACAGCGTCCTTCCATTTGCTCAGGCCAAAAGGCATAAGGCCACCCTTTACTCCTCTCTTTATTCTCGGTGGCAAATCCTATATACTGCACCTTCAAATTATAACCTGATCCCAGCCATTTCCACCACCTCTAGTCCATGTGACCTTCATCTTTTACTGGAATTATTGCAATGGCCTCCCAACATCTGTCACTGATCTCACTCCTTTTCTCTCTGTTCTCAACAGGGCTGGTAAAGGGATCTTTTAAGCCTTGTGTAGAATCATGATGCCCCTTGGGCATCAGCTTCCCTTTCTGCGGAAGATCCAGAGACCTTGCAATGGTTTCTCCATCCTGATAGGATGTGGTCACCTCTTTGAACTGATCCCTCACTGCCCCCCAGTCTCCTCATGTAGCCCCAGACACCCTGCCCTGTCTGCTGTCTTCCCCAACCTTACAGGATTCACCTGAAGTGCTCTCCCTCCAGGACATCTTTGGCTCCCTTTCTCACCTCCCTTAATGTCACCTTTCCTGTTAGGGCTTTTCCAGGAAACCATATTTAAAATGGCAATTTTTCACACTTCCTGAAACACTCCCTATCCTCCTTCCCTGCCTTAATTTTCTCCGTAGCACTTATCACCTGTCAATATACTGTGCGGTTTCCTACTTTTCTTAAACAGTGTCTACCCTTTACCACCAGAACGTATGCTTCATGAGGGTCAGGATTTGACTCACTTTGCCTATTAATGTACTCTTAGCAGGAGCAGTGCCTGGCAGTAAGTGAGTGCTTAATAGGTTTTTGTTGAATTAATTAAATAGGTAAGAATGAATGAATGAAAGCAAAGTGTAAAGTTTTAGGAAAGGAGAACTATATACAGAAATGTTATGAAAAGTGGAAACCAGCAAGTGTCAACTAAGATATTTTTTATTCTTTGGAGGAAAATTGCTTTACAACGTTGTGTTGGTTTCTGCCATACAAATATGGCGTTCAAAATAGTTGGCAATTAAGAAACTGTGAAAAAGAAAGGAGGCAAACAGCTTTTACTTCACTGTAAAAAAAAAATCAGTTTATCTTAAAGTTATTGTAATCTTACACTCTGAACAAAATTTGTCTAGAATGAAGACACCTATGACATTTTGAGTGTCTAATTTTATCAACTCATAAAAGTTTTCTTAGACCCCAGTAAGATGATGGACAAATAACACAAGAGATGCTCATAGTTTTCCATTAGTCAAGCTAAAGATAGAAGAAATTAACAAGAAGCTTTCAGTCTAGTCAAACATCTTCTGTTTAGCACCTGTCCAAGTCCTCACCAAAAAGTACAGCTTAATTGGGGTCACTGGAAAACATTCTAGTTTTACCCAGTTGATTCTTTTCTTTATCACAAGCTACAAGAAAGTGACTTCTAGAACTAGCCATATATCCTTCAGCTTCAAGATAGGTGGACAGATATTTATTTATGGCTCAGTTCTGCATTTCCAAAGTGGTTTGATACTCACAGAACATTAACACAAGAAGAGAGCTTCTCCTCTTCAATGCTTCATGAGCCATACCCTAAAAGCATCAGACTTTGAAATCACATTCAGTCTAGAATTGTGTTGCATTTTAGGCTCAGTTCTGCATTTCCAAAGTGGTTTGATACTCACAGAACATTAACACAAGAAGAGAGCTTCTCCTCTTCAATGCTTCATGAGCCATACCCTAAAAGCATCAGACTTTGAAATCACATTCAGTCTAGAATTGTGTTGCATTTTTTATGAGAGTTAGGAAAACCCTGTCTTTCTGAAATTGATGATCTCCAGGGCTTCTTATTGTCACCCTCTAAACACATTACTTCCATATATTTCTCCTCTTACTGTCTCTTCATTATTTTAATTATTTATTAGGTTTTTATAGCATCTTATCTCTAAAGAGTTCAAATCCTATATGGAGAGTTTTTAGCAGTAAAATCTAATAAACATTTCCTAAGCATTATGCTATACTAGCAAAGCAAAAGTGAAACCATAGAAACAGCCTAAGAAGCTGTGATGAGGAAAATGAAGATGAAAAGAGGAAAGAAAGAATAGTGGTGAGAATAGACAGTTGCACATTTACAAAATAACTCTAATTCCCTTCAAGCACTATTCTAAAATGCTTTTGTGCTGTGACTGGGACTGCAGAAGGGTGACCGGTGAACTTGTCATATACCTTTTGTTACATACCTTACAGTTACTTGTGTGTGTGTGTGTGTGTGTGTGTGTGTGTGTATGAAAAGAGGAAAGAAAGAATAGTGGTGAGAATAGACAGTTGCACATTTACAAAATAACTCTAATTCCCTTCAAGCACTATTCTAAAATGCTTTTGTGCTGTGACTGGGACTGCAGAAGGGTGACCGGTGAACTTGTCATATACCTTTTGTTACATACCTTACAGTTACTTGTGTGTGTGTGTGTGTGTGTGTGTGTGTGTGTGTGTACATGCATATGTTCATCCATGTCCAACTCTTTGTGACCCCATGGACTGTAGCCCTGCCAGGTTCCTCTGTCCACAAAATTTTTCCAGGCAAGAATACTGGAATGGGTTGCCATTTCCTACTCCTGGGGACCTTTGCAACTCAGGGATTGAACCCGCATCTCCTGCACTGGAGGCAGATTCTTTACCACTGCACTACCTGGGAAGCCCGTAGCCTTCTTTATATAAGACAGTAATTACAGCTGTCCACATGTAAACTAAAGTTATTCAGAATCATCTTTGAAGATCTACATCCATAGTGTTTTTATAGTATTAGCCTACACTTACATAACATGTACCATGTGTTAGCCACTGTTCTAAACACTTTATGAACATGGACACATTTAATTCTCACAATATCCTATAAGGTACTATTATCAGCTTCACTTCAGAGCTGAGGAAACTGAGGCACAGCTGCTAAGTGGCAGAGCCAAGGCTGCACTCCAGGGCGCCTCCATCAGAAGCCATGCTGTTGTCCATTACAATAGACTGCGCTTGCATCTGCTCTTAGGCTAGAAAATATTAATACTAGACCCTTCTTAAGTAGGGGCTTCCCAGGTGGTGCTAGTGGTAAAGAACCCACCTGCCAATGCAGGAGATATAAGATACACGGGTTTGATCCCTGGGAAGATCCGCAGGAAGATCCCTTTGAGAAGGGCATGGCAACCCACTCCAGTATTTTTGCCTGGAGAATCTCATGGACAGAGAAGCCTGGCGGGCTCCAGCCCATGGGGTCAGAGAGAGTCAGACATGACTAAAGCAACTTAGCACACACTTCTTGAGTAAATTCCTTTTACTCTATTTTCTTGGACTTCATGTTTTCTTTTTCCTTCACTCACTCTTGAAGCTGTTATAAATATATTTAATGATTTTACTTATCTTACCTTTAAAGTAAAAGGTCTACTACCCATTGTCTAACTAGAGATTCTAAAGTATCATTGAATTTAATGCTGATTTATTTGCTTAGAGTCACCATTAACTGCTTACTTTTGGTATGTTGATCTTTTACCCTTAAAAATCTCTCTAATACTTAGGACAATTTGCCCTTTAATAAGTCACACATGAGCAAAATACAACAAGCAGAGGTTTAGGGAATAAACTAAGCCTTATTGTCCAGGGAAGCATTTAATTTCCTATATATGGTTCACCATTTTTTTGATTGAAATACTTTATTGGACATTGCCTTAGTAAAGAATGAGCTATTTAACCCAACAGGGATAACAGTTTCCAATAAAAATACTGCATCAACTATTCAAACCATTGTGGTCAGAGGAAATAGCTAAATGATACAGTTCTGATGGCTAACGGAGAGGTTAATTGCTCAAAATAAGTTTTAGATGGCAACTTTCTGTCAGTATAAGTAATTGCAGAACAGTAATTACATCTGTCCACATGTAAATTAAAGCTATTCTGCCATGGGTCATATACATATCTGCTCTCTGACCCACCTTGTTGATGCCTCCCATAGCTTGCTGGGAGAGACTTTGCTGGTATATATCCAAGTTTGCTGGAGCAGAAACTTCCAAAGCAAATATAGAAATAATAAAATTGTTAATGGCCCACCCTTGCTCAGTGACACGTTTGCTCTCGAGTTTCAATTTCTTCATTCAATCATTCACACAGCAAACAATTGTTGAGCTCCATCTCTTCCCCAAGATAAAAAGGAAATTATAATTTCCTGGCTTTGAGGAAGTCACATCTAAAAAGGAAAATAACTTAATAAATGAACAATTGTCCACACCTGCGTAGTCAAGTCACCTCTGAACCATTCTACTGCTGCTGCTGCAGATGCTAAGTCGCTTCAGTCGTGTCCGACTCTATGCGACCCCATAGACAGCAGCCCACCAGGCTCCCCCGTCCCTGGGATTCTCCAGGCAAGAACACTGGAGTAGGTTGCCATTTCCTTCTCCAATGCATGAAAGTGAAAAGTGAAAGTGAAGTCGCTCAGTCGTATCCAACTCTTAGCGACCCCATGGACGGCAACGCACCAGGCTTCTCTGTCCGTGGGATATTCCAGGCAAGAGTACTGGAGTGGGGTGCCATTGCCTTCCCCAGAACCATTCTGCTACTATAGTTCAAGTTCTTTCTTTGTGCTCCAGGTGCTGAATTATTTCTTTTATTATTATTATTAAACAGATTAGGGAATTTGACAATCCATTTTTTTTTTCACTTTTATTTTTACTTTATTTTACTTTACAATACCGTATTGGTTTTGCCATACATTGACATGAATCCACCATGGGTGTATACGAGCTCCCAATCCTGAATCCTCCTCCCACATCCCACCCCATATCCTCTCTCTTGACAATCCATTTTAAGCTAAAGAGCCCAGCAGATCATGTATCCCTGGAATCCAGCATCCTATGTTTTTAATCATTCTATCCACTCGCTTCCAAAAGCCTCTACAAAAGTGCTTTATATGGAAGAGATATTTGATAGTCCTTTAATCTTAACTACATAGCTTTTAACTATTTCACTATATAAGGCTTACAGGGTGTCATATAAAATTTCTAAGTTCTTCATCAGAAGGAAAAGAAGTTAACCAGAGCTTTGATATGGAGTTTAAAAATTAGGAAAAGGGTAAGAAATTGCAAAACATCTATGAATCATTTCATCCAGCAAAGACAGATGTACTATTATGTAATCCTATGAAATGCATTAGAGAAACGAAGATGACAAAATTTAGATTATTTGGAGGCAGTCGGTATTCCACATGTTGAATTGTTATACCTGATATTTAGACTAACAAAAATATTACAAAGTTCTCTGAAATATATAGAAAAGCAAGAGCAATAATTTAAAACAACAGCAACAACTACAAAACCAATTTACATAGAAGAAAGATAAGGAGAATGATTTCTAAATACTTTCTTATTGGAGTTAACTCTCTGGATATAGATATTATCTGCTACCTACTCTTTTAATTGAAAAAAGATAAAGTAGTCTTTAAGGTAATTAGTTTTCCTGCATTACAATAATCAAAGAAGTATATTTTAAATGCTTAAAGTAAAAAAGAAATATTGCAGGGTAAGAGAACCCAGCACTGATTCCCAGCAGAGTGGCTCAGCCTCAGGAAAAAGTACATCATGCTTGAGTAGCTGAAAACAAATCCAGAAATATAAATACCCTTTCTATTTAAAATGTATTCTTGCATTTTATTTAATTTTATCAGACACATGAGATAATAGGTTGTTCTCCTTACAATGGAAGAAGCACCCACTGAAAGGCCACCAGCCCTTCAGGGCCTCTGCGCTCTGATCATCATTCATACTCAGAAAGCTATTTCTCTTTTTAGCTGGAGATCCAACTGGGTATCACAAAAAAGTTCTATTAAGTCCAGATTTTTCTGTGGAAATAAACTTTATTTCTATCCCTTAGAAATACTGATTTCAGTTTGAATCATTTTTCTTTTAATCTTGTTAGTATGTGAGCCGCTGAGGGTCTTCTTTATGACTAAGGCTTATTAGTTGGTTTATTTGCAATCTGAGATTTGAGGTATGTGTCAAATACCAACCATATCTTGGTCTGTATGGACCTGTAGTAAAGCCTTTATTCAACTTCACCTAAAGTTGTGAGTAATTGTATGTTCATTTCCCACCTAATTTTCTACACCTAATGACTTCCACTCTATATTCAAAGAGGTCATCCTCAAACACAGGCCAAGAAAATAGCCAAATCAACTGAAGAGTGTGTTTCTTCATGACACTGGAAAGAGAAAACAGATTTTGAATTCTTATGCAAGCAAGGAGAACTAACGTCTTAAAAATGGAGGTTTCTATGTTAGAAAAGCTAGCTTGTATGCAAAACAAATTGCAAAAAACAGTTAACTAAAACAGAATTATTCAACATCATATTCTGCTTCATATTAAGGGGAAATAATTCTCTTTATTTTTATTTTACTTGCTTTAAATATTTATTTATTCAGCTGCATCAGATCTCAGTTGCAGCACATGGGCTCTCTAGTTGCGGTGGGTAGACTCCAGAGCACTCAGGCTCAGTACTTCCTGAGCATGAGCTTAGTTGCTCCACAGCATGTGGGATCCTAGTTCCCTGACCACGGATGGAATCTGTGTCCCCTTTGTTGCAAGGCAGATTCTTAACCACTGAACCACAAGTCCTTATTTTTACTTTTTAATAAAATAGAAACCAAGTATTTTACAGATATGATGAGTGGAAGATATACTGGATTAGCAGTCAGAAGATAAAGCAAATCATTTAATAACCACTCTAAACCTCAGGATATTGATGAATAAAATATTTTTAAAATCTAAAGACTTCCTTCAATATATATTCGCAACCCATTTGTATGTGTGGCTAATGAAACATCAAAGAACTCTTTACCAAGTCTCAAAAGGAGTAACCATCTCTGATAAATACACTTAATCTTGGACTATTTTTTAAAAAAGTCCTAGAATAGAATTTTACCTTTACTAAAATGTGTTGAAGCATTTTCAGTGTGTGATTTAGCTCTTCAGAACATCTGGCAATGGTGCATACTTACTAAATCATCCAATACCACAGACACAGATTTTACCTGAATTCTTCACATCAATAAATAGAGGGATAGCTTTATTGCTAAGTCACATACCAAATAAAATATGTAAAGGAATTACTTACTACTAAAAGTGGTTTATTAGTCATTAAAATCAAATAAACATTATTTTAAGCCTATTTTACTCTCATTTTGGAGGAGATAAAAATATAGCAATGATCTACTCATCACAACATTCAAAAATGGAAATGGTCAATGAATTTTTTCTCATTGGGGTCTAAAAGATTACTGCAACCTCAAGAAGAAGACAGTAAATCTAGAACTTAAAAGTCCAGACTTATTGACATAAACCTGATTTACTATTGGTGTGGCATTGAGCAAATTTTTCAGTCTATGAGCCAGAGCTTTATTATCTATGAAACAGAGGATACAGTGTCATTTAATACTACTGAGTTGACTAAATGAGATGATTTCTATAAAGTACATAACACAGTACCTGGCACATACATAGGATCCACCAGATGTCACAAATTATTTCATGAATCTCTCTCATTGTATGATAGAGAAGTGTCTTGTGTATTATAATATGCAGTATGTCTCCACAGAGTGGTGTGAAAACCAAAGATATTAAAATGCAATAGAAGGGTAAATGGAATTACTATGGAAAACAGAATGGAGGTCCTTTCAAAAATTAAAAAGAGAGCTACCATATAATCCAACAATCCACTTCTGGGTTTTCTTAAAGGAAATAAACTCAGGGATATCTGTGTTCCATGGTCATGGCAATATTATACACAGTAGCCAAGACATGGAAATGATGTGAAAGTTCATCAACAGGTGAGGGGATTAAAAAATAAAAAAAGGCTAGCAAGGTAGGTAGCTATCTATAGAAAGAATTCTATCTATAGAAAGAATATCATTCAGCCTTTAAAGAAAAAGAAACTCTGCCATTTGCAATAACTTGTATGAACGTGGAGAACACTATTGTATGTAAAATAAATCAGACACAGAAATCTAAAGGTGGCTCAGTGGTAAAGAATCTGCCTACAGTGCAGGAAAAGAGGGTTCGATCCCTTGATTTGCAAGATCCCTTGGAGGAGGAAATGGCAATCTACTCCAGTATTCTTCCCTGGGAAATCCTATGGACAGAGAAGCCTGGTAGGCTAACAGTCCATGGGGTTGCAAAAGAATCAGACACGATTCAGTGGCTAAACAACAATAAAAAAAATCTAAAAGAATCAAATTTATAATAAGAGAGCAGAATGGGGGTTACCAGAGGCTAGAGGGTAAAAGAAAAGGGAAGATACTGGTATAAGGGTATAAACTTTCATTTATAAGATGAATAAGTTCTGGTTTCCGCACAGTAACTACATTAATAATAACATACCACATACTTGAAATTTGCTGAGTAGGTCTCAGGTGTTCTAAACATACACACAATGATAACTATGTGAGGTGATAAGTATAAGTAACCTGATTATAGCGACCATTTCACAATATACATGTATATCAAAACATCATATTATATACCTTAAATATCTACTATTTTTGTCAATCATACCTCAATAGAGCTGAAAGACAACAAAATTCTAAGATATGCATTTTTTTAAAGGCTTATTTTTCATGGCATTCTTGGAGATTCATTTGAAAATAATCCTTGGCAGTGCACAGAGCACTCCTTAATATTCTCATCATATAACTTTAGAATGGTGACTAGACAATTATTAAGTAGCATTTGTATTTTTTCTCAGACTCAACTTCTTCTTAAATAGATATTTTATTAAAATATTCTTTTTTGTTTGGACTTCAGTTATGGTCTATCATTACTCACACTGCATATTCTACAAACAGGTCGAATTCAATGCATAAAAGAGCAAAACACTTTGTGAGCTGTCCTCATCCTGGAGTCTCTAGTAGAGGGATTAGTACAGCTCATTAACAGCTGAACTGCTAGGTCCAGTAGAGCAGGTTTGGCAGATGAATACAAAGTAAATTCGCATTATACCTAGATGGGGCTTCAAGGTGTAGAAGCCTATTAAATAAGGATGAAACACAGGCACAATTTATGATAGAGAAATGGAGAAATACAAGGACTTCTAGGTGAGGAAAACTGCAAAATCAAGGGACGAAGTTAAAAAAGAGAAGAGCCACATTAGGACGAGCAAGTAGTGATGTCTTTAGGAAGATGGGCTAACAGAAGGCAAGAAGAGGAAGATAATTTAAGGCTTATTTGTGGGCAGCACTGATTAGCAAGATGAAGAGGCTAAACCTTCTAAAAGGCACTGTCCCTGTGAACCTTGAAAATTATTTTAAATGAATAACAAAAAGGAATTCTACAATTATATATTAAACATGTTCTTAATATCAACATTATAATGAATGAGGATTATACACATCAAACTGAAAGCTTAATTTAAGAAGTCTGGTAATCTAAAACAGAGGCTTTCTGCTGGCCCACCTTCCACATTGTAACATGAAAGTTACTCTCTAGTGATATGTTAATGGAAGCCACAGCTAGGAGTTCTCTCTTCCTTTGACACATAATTTTATTATCTTTTAATTTTTATTTCACACATAATGTACTGTATGTGGTGACCCAAGGATGAAAGAGCAGATAAAACCAAGGAGGGTCTTGGAATGCAGGACTGAAAAACCAGGCCCTTATCATCCTTCCATCCCCCATGTTGTAACTAATAAAGATTTCAGGTCCTCCTGAGCAGTATAACCTGTCTCCTCTCCTACCACACAGGGAGAAGATATTTGCCTTCCTCTCCCCACCTCCACCTAGTATATGTGCCTCATCCAATCAGCAAATGACCCGCAAGACCCCTATCCCACTCCTTGTACCCTGGGTATAAAACGGCACTAAGGACCCCTGTTCAATGTCAGTTCTCCCTTGAGCTGGTTCGCTGTTCTAATAGCGCCTCCTACTTCCCTCTCACTATGTCTCATGTCTGGAAATTCTTTTCATGACACTATATTCTCAATTTTAAAGACGTTGATTTTCTTTTCTCAAATATGTCACACCTATAAATATTTAGCATTTGGTGACAATACAGTATAATTGAAAATTCTCAAAAACCATCTGTGTTTAAAAAACACACTATATGAACATAACAAATTTTCAAAGAATAAATTTTAAACATATTAGCTTTATACTAAAAATACCACAAAAATCCCGAAGTAATGTTTCATAGAAGAATTATTATGTGAGCTAACTAAACTATCAGTGAACAAAATAAAGCATATGATTTGAAATATATATTTTGAAAGATAAATGTAAACAGCTTTCTCTTCACAAGGGAGTAAATAGTTTTCTCAGATTAAAAAAATCTTACTAAAAGAAACTATATGTTCCAAGCTTTTTAAAAATTTGTCAGACTTACTTTAAGGAATAACTTAGAGGTAATTATTTTCCCTTCCAAGGTTAGCAAAATGTGAAGTTTTTGAAAAACTTCATTTAATCAAATATTAACCATCAGTCAGTTCAGTTCAGTCACTCAGTCATGTCCGACTCTAAATAGCAATACAGAATCATGAAAACACCTCTAGAATAAAGTAACCCAACATGGCATGCCAACCCAAAAGGCATGGCATTGTGCCCTGATGGCAAAAGTTATGCCATAAGGGGCAGGTAAGGGGGTGTCTTTCCCACAGAAGCTCACAAGGAAGAGGAGCCGGTGCAGCAAGTGGGCTATAACACGTTCTAGAAAGAGGAACTGAGGCTTGACCTCATCTGACAGGACCAAGACACTTGTTGACAAGAAATCCAGCAGTTTTCCGGGACTAGTACATCTTGGATTATGAGGTCTTGTTTTGTCTTATCCATAAAACTTGATTGCATCAACTACCTGATAAGGAAAACTAGAGACACTTGATCTTAAACTGAGAAAACAATAAAAGAAATTTACAAAATTTTGATAGAATCATAAATGGATTAATAAAAGAAACTGATAAAAGAGTGAAGGCAAATATTCAAAGATTAAGATCTAAAATGTACAGGGTGCAAGAACAATGATGGAAAATTGTACTATGAGCTAGAAACAGAGATGAGAGCTTGCCACTTCTGTCATCAGTCCATCCTGAAAACCTCCTGAGACACCCTAGCAGCAGTCTGCGTGAACCCTTCAGAGGGGCAGGCTCTTGGGCTTCCATTCCACACACTGTGGAAGCGGAGATCCTCCCTCTCCTCGAAGGTCCAGTGTCTGCATATGACCCACACAGCCACTGCCCTACAGGAAATACTGCTTCCTACGACTTCTGCCTGAGCTCAGGACCTGCCTTGATGGGAGCTCCGTACAACTGTTCCCTGTTTCATTCCCTGATTTTTCCCCAGGACATCCCTTCCCTTGCCACTGGGTATCTCCTCTTTCTGCCAAGGAATTTCTCTAAAGCACTCTCTTTCTCTCCCACATCTGCATGACACCTACTACAGGCTATCGAGTGTTGGAGCTCTAACTGAAGACTGGGAAACCCACTGACTCCAGATATCCCTGCATTCTACCCACCCCAAAGCCCTGAAGCAATGATTACAAAGCCTGGCCTGGGTTTGAAATGCAGGGAAGAAAAATATACAGGAATACCAATGGGGAAAAATACAGTCTATAAACTAAGATAGTCCAAAAGGTACCCAAAATCTGCTTTTATTTTGCTGTGATTTATGAAATGACATCTTTGATCAAAAGCAATATTCACCGTGATCTAGGCATAAGAGCAGTCACAAACTTAGCATAGATGCAAAAGACAAGTTGACAAAGAAAAGCAGAAAACAGAATGCCATGAGAGGAACCCATATGGTTCACAGTAAACCAAAACAATAAAAGAATCAGTGTATGCATCTGGCGGCGCTAGTGGTTAAGAACCCACTTGCCAATGCAGGGGACATAAGAGATGTGGGTTCAATCTCCAGGTCAGGAAGATCCCCTAGAGAAGGGCACAGCAACCCACTTCAGTATTCTTGTCTGGAGAAGCCCATGGACAGAGGACCCTGGAAGGCTACAGTCCATAGAATCCCAAAGAGCTGGACACGACTGAGAGACTTAGCACATAGCACAGTCTCAGTGAAGACACATTTGCATGTGCACACATATACAAACCTCTATCTATCAATTAGCAATAGTAATTTATTCTTGAAAATCAAGCCACTTCAATAAAAAGTAATTTAATGAAAAAATGTACTTTCATTAATTTCAATGGGGAAAAATTATGACATGTTTTATTTCAATTTGAAGTACCCAAAGAACTTTCACTGAGGAAAAAAATATGTCCATCAATTAATGAAAACAATTAGAAAATAGTTTCTATGTGAAATAGAATGAAAGCTTATTGTATTTTTTTTTATTTACCACACATTTTTATTCACCAATTATCAATCATCTAAGAGTTTATTTTGTATTCAAACTATATCCAAGAATAAAACACACACAGAAACACTTAAATGCCAAAATAAAGACTAAACACGAGAGAGCTTAGACAGCAATCCTTCCTCCAAAACTGTGTGCGCTGATCAGACTGAGTTTTCTCACATACTCCTGGCAAAACAGGAAGCTTTGGTTCATACAAACACAACACAAAATTAAAATTTGTTCCATGTGATATTTTCTGATAAGAAACCGTAGTGTTAAGTAAAGCTGGTGAGTATGTTTTCACCTACAACCATAATGTTGAAATATACCTTCTTAAAATACACTTAATGTACACTGCTGTGAAGATCTTTATATACTGAAGACAAAACGTCATCCAAAAAGAAGATAACTTTTCAAGAACTGTTAGGACAAAATGCCATTAACCAAACAGTTTCATATGAGGTAATTATCTATAGAGGCATGTGTATGTGACTGTGAGTATAATTCATAACTGCATTAAGGAAAGGAAAGGATGAACAGAAATCCGGAAGATGAAAAGTTACACTTGGATCTAGAAGAAAAAATAAAACAGGATTACTTGGAGAGTTAAATTTTGTTTCTTCACTCTCCTGATAACTTCTAAAGTCTCCAATTTTTTTAATTTTCAATTTTTGAACTTCTGGTACATTCATTGCAGGGGCAAACGGTTTCTAAGGATAGCAGATAAACTACAGCATGCTTCTGATTACACTCCTTAAAGAAATAATGAGGAAGTCACTTTATTCACTGTAAAATGATGAAACAGCAAAAATCTCAAAGTGCTCCCCTCTGTCTACAAAATGACAGTTTTTCAACATCAAACAAAACTAGATATGTATATTTGATATTTCAGAAATGTTTATCCAGATGTATAGTATCCTTTATTTAACTTTTAGATTACTATTACACCAAACCTATATCATCAAAGTATAAACAAATACGCTATAATCGAAATGGCTATTATACTAAATATACTACAACATAACTTTGAAAACTCAGAGATGTCCCCTGAGTTTGTATAGTCTGTGGGTCATTTTATGTGTTAGTGATTGTTAGGCTCTACTCATATTTGAAAGTTTTAGGGGATTGGGTTTAATCCAAAATGATCCCATGACACATTATTGCAGTTACATTGGAGAAGAAAAATCACAAATATGTACTTGTTTATTGTCATATGTTTTTATGAAAATATGTGTAAAATATACCAAGATAGTTTCCTCAATTATTTATTTTTGCTAGTGATCTTAATTCAAAATAAAGGAGTGCTTTCTTTCATAGATATTATAATGATACAGTCTCTTCTCTCAAAATCTACTCACATTTTACAAAAATTAACCTTACTAATGAGCATTTATGACTCAAAAAATATCTTCTGTGATTAAGCATAATTACTATATAGTGCACAAATGAACAATGGCCGATGTAAAACAAAGAGAAAAAAAGAATTGTTATAAAAAAGAATGATGAGCAAAATCTACTTACATGCTTAAAGGGAAAGTGATTGTGCAGCTAGCTACTTTTACAGAGCTAAAAAAATATGTGCTTTATTTGTTTGTATCCTCCATCTCAACAATACATTTGAATTACACATTTTCTATATTTTCTGAAAGATGATTATGCTCAAAATGCTTAATTTTCCTTAGCATGGTTGCTCATAATAGAAAATTACAATTATAATAAGTTCTTTATCATTTCAAGTAAAATGATAACACTAAACTGATTCATATGCCTTTCATCTGGAAGACTTTTGGGAGAGAACCAAAGCCCATTTCATGATACAGATTACCTAACACTTAAAAAAAATCCCAATCATATTTAAAACTAAAACTCAGAAAACCAAAACGTATCATTTGTAGTTAGGCCACAGATATGTAAGAACCAGAGAATCAAGCTAATTTTAAAAGCTAAAACAGATGTATCTACATCTTCTCAAAATAGGAAAGATCATCTCATTTAAAAAGAACTCTTAGGTTGTTCGGAGCAAGATGAAAGTTAGAGAGTTGTGCTAGGAACTCAGTTGCTGGTTGTTTTTTGTCTGTCCCTTCCATCCATTTCCTGCCTTTTTGCTGCTGTGTGCTGCTTCCTGCCCTAGAATTGCATCTCCTCGGCTCTTCTGCACTCTGCCTTCACTAGGCAGTGGGAGACACCGTAGAGATTGGGGAAGAGAGAAGAAACAACACGAGCTGTTCCATCGCCCACTCCCTTCCTGCTTTGCTGCTCCCGGAGTGGCAGCCGTGGGTCCCATCTTCGCCAGGCTCTAGTCACGTTGCCTCTCCCTCTCAACCCTGGCTGTGACGGCTTCTCACTCTTGCTAATCCCTACCTACCTGCCTCAGCATCTCTCACTGGCTCCCTTTAAGCAGTCTCTTCATTAAATTCTCATTTATTAAAGTCTAGATGAGCATTTCACTCTTTCCTGCCTGGCACTAATTAATAAGGCAAACAATTGGAGAGTCTAAGGGCAAGTAGGTCTAAAAGGACATTGAATCTGGAAAGTCGCTTTTATCTCCCAGGGTATCTTTTAGGTCCAGGGCAAATATCATCCTGTTTCATATAAAGTGGAAATCTGCACTCAATTTAGGAACGATATAAACAAACTGGGGGCGGGGGAGCCAGGAGGGGACTTCCCAGATAACTCAGTACTGAAGAATCTGCCTGCCAATGTAGGAGATGTGAGTTTGATCCCTGGGTTGGGAAGATCCCTTGGAGAAGGAAATGGCAACCCACTCCTGTATTCCTGCCTGGAAAATCCCATAGACAGAGGAGCCTGGTAGGCTACAGCCCATGGAGTTGCAAAAGGGTCGGACATGACTGAGCGACTGAACACACACACAAACAGAATGGGAATTTTAATTAAGGATTAGATAAACCTCACAATACAATCTCTAGAACAAAGTTTTTGGTTTTTTTAAAAAGAATTTTTAAATATTCTTTATTGAAGCTACAGCAGGAAATTAATTCAACCTTAAAACACATTAATTTAAAGAAGGTATTTTGAGTAAATTTTTATAAGGAAAAGAGTGTAAGTAATCAACTCATAGAGTCACTGTAGATAGAAGAGGGGCAAACAAGAATATGCATGACTCAATTTGTGAGATAATCCATAGATCTCTATATCTGAATTATAATTACCAAGTTTGTGCATAAAAAGGTATATGTGTTACACTCTTGGGAACTGTATTATTTTCTCTTATAAAACTTGGCATCTTTATTGTGCTTCAGAACTGAAAGTTGCTGTCATGTCAGACTCTTTGAACTCCATGGACTGTAGCCCACCAGGCTCCTCTCTTCATGGAATTCTCCAGGCAAGAATACTGCAGTGGGTAGCCATTCCTTTCTCCAAGCGATCTTCCCAACCCAGGCAGGGATCGAACCTAGGTCTCCCCCACTGCAGGCGTATTCTTTACAGTCGGAGCCACCACCGAAGTCCAGGTGGTGCTAAGAGTCAAGAACCTGCCTGCCCATTCAGGAGACATAAAAGACACAGGGTCAATCCCTGGGTCAGGAAGATCCCCTGGAAGAGGGCATGGCAACCCACTCCATACTCTTGCCTGGAAAATTGCATGGAGGATCCTGGTAGACTACAATCTATGGAGTTGCAAAGAATCGGACACACCTGGGCAACTTTTTTCTGTATATATTCACTTGAAATACAGGGACACTCTCTCTACTATCTACACCTCTAGTTATCCACCTACTCATCTACAACTTCTTGAAAAGTTGCAGATGAGAAAGAACGAGACAGAGACAAGAGACAGCAAGCTGTAGAGAGGAAGGCAGAAAAGGGGCAGGAACTAAGTGGCTTATTGTGCTAACAGTTATTCTCAAGACACCTTCCCTACCATGTCAAGATTTCCTTGTCTCTTCCTGTGCTGTTCTTATGGCAGCCACTACCCATATGTATCCATGAGAACACAAACTAATTAAAGTTAAATAAAATTTAAAATTCAGTTCTTCAGTCCCAGTTGTCCCATTTCAAGAGCTCATAGCCAGCCTATTGGACACCACACAACAGATCCCTTTAGATCATCACAGCAAATTCTCTTGGATTGCATTACTTGAGATATTCCAATGAGTGCACATCTCATATAAAACAGAACTGCATGTCCATATATATTATAGATACTTATGATATTTATATAAAATGAAATCAACTAAATCCTTAAGATCTGCAACTTGGTTAATGATAGTTTTTGACTACAGAAACTTCATATGTAAATATATATCCTTTATAAATAAAAAGCATTTTTTTTTTTTTAGCTTTTCTTTTGGCTAAAATAAAGCAAAGGTCAAAACGAAATTTACTTAAGCAGTAAATTAAATACATACAAAATAGTCTAAACAGAAATAGTCTCTGAGGGCTGATATGCTGACTTCAGTGAAAGGTTCAGCATTTGCCATCCTCAAGTCAGGCTCCTACTCGTAATCTACATATGGTCATGAGAGAGATCTTATCCACAATCCTGGCTGCTGCTCCAGCAAAAAGGAGACAGAGACAGGGCATACACACTCTGGACAGCCACATCTATCATTTCAGCTATATTCCGTTGTTTGGAACCAAATCTGTGTCCCAGAAAGACTGAGGAATCCATCCACTAGTTATTAGTTGTTGGTTAAAAATCCAACTAACACTTCACTTCCGAGATCAGAAAAGAAATACTGGGGAGCGAGTAGAAGGGTTGGCTCATTGCTCTGTCCACATTGACACATTTTCCACTCAAATTTCCCTTTCCACTAATTACTATCCCCTCCCATCTGTTAGAGAAATTATGAGACCATTGACCACATGCTGAGTTTTCACTACACATACAGAAATTAAAAGAACTAAAATAGTGTCCTTTAAATTGGTGGACATTTCTTCTGCATGTGTTGCTAATTGACTCCCAAACTTTAGAGTGCTTCTTAAACAAATGTCACAGTAAGAGAAGTCACTTGAAACAACTGATTGAACTGTTTATCAGGTTTTCAAGAAAGAATTAAGTTAAAAATATCACTAAATCAGTGACATAACATGCTTTTCTAAGTATACAGCCTCTAAAATAGTTGCCACTGATATTTACAAAAGTCTAAAGAGCAGTCATCGGTCTAATCATCTATAAAAAGTAAGGATTTGTCAAGGATTTGTAGGGAAGTGATGATTTTATTTATTTGACAATTAAAATATCTGCTTAGAAAACAATATGTTGATAGATACTTGATACTTGGTTTGGGTTAGGAAATGTAAAAAAGTACAGTTATTTGTTTAATAATTGGATAGAAATACAATGTAATATAAAAATGTACTTCTTTAAGCCTCTAATACATTTTTCTGCTTTCTAATGAATTATTAGGTTGTCCACCTTCAGTCTTTGGTTTTCTTCTCCATGTTCTAAGTATCAAACATTTGCTCTCTAATCACCTTTAATATCTCACAGTGAAAATATTATTTTATGATGTGCTTTAAATTACTAGTAAAGGGAGATACGCATGGTACTAAAGAATTCCTTTCCTTTCAAATTTCAGATATGGAGCTTGATTTTCCATTTATTTCCTTATTCAGGAAACGTTCTCAGTTAATAGCTTGTGCTAAAAACATATTCAGGAAGTAAGGACTTCATGTATCCTTTGGCTTTCATTTATATACAGGGCTCTGGATAAGTTCATAGCATTTCTGACCAAGCAGACAAAAAGTACATTTGGACACCTACATTTCACTTAGAATCTTTATACTTCTCAATGTTGTTTTCTTGCCAGTAGCACAGCAATAAGATTGAGGAGAATAGAATAAAGTTAAGCAGTTAAAGTAAAACATTCAAGTTACTATTGAAGAGTAAATAAAGTACTGCTAATTACAAATGTTGGGCTCCCTACCCTGGTTAACAGCACAAGGATTCTTCTTACTACTGGAGGTAAAAACTTTATTTGATATTCTTTTTCTTTCCAAAATAAAAGAAGGGTAGATTTTCCCAGATGAACACAGCCCTTTCTAATTATAAATCATCATCTATAAAGCCTTATTCTTGGATTTTTGAAATAATATCAATTCCTAATTTACCTATATTTTATAATTTGTCTTCAAAGAAAGGCAGTAAAATTTCATTCCAAGTATAAGCAAGTTGTATTTCATAAAACTGCACATTAGGCAATCAATCAATATGTATTGAGTGAATGAAAGGTATTCACTTAATTTGAATACTGTCTGATTTCAATCAAACTTTCGTCTATAGTTAATGAGACAAAAAAGTCTACAACATTGATTTTGTCAAAAACTCTAACCTTGAAAATTTGTTTTTAAGCAACTGGGGTTTTTAAGCATTTAAGCAGATCTTAATGGCTCTGTTGCCTAGTAATTCAACTGTCCGTGACTTCAAATTTAAACAGATTGCATATTGTGGAAGTTTTGGAGACAGTTTGAGGGAAGCTGTGATTGCATTTTCATTACAATGATTCAAGAATGAGGCCCATTTCATTTTAGGAATTATAACTATGAAAGGTCAAGGAGATGTGATACCTTAGGTTGAGAGCTCTTTTTAGGTGAAAAAAAAAAAAAAATCCTATGATTAAATACAAAAGGACTAAATAAAAATCACTTAAAATATGTTTATTTTTAATAATAGTTTAGACATTAGGCAATGTCAAGGACCTTTAGACCCTCCTGAAGGGCAATAGATAATACGCTGAGCCATGTCCTTTGAGCTGTTTCATGGATATTGAAACCCCCAGCAGATGGAAGAAATTAGCTACATGATGACCAGGCTGTAGCCATGACATCAGCTGCCATGATCCTGAGGACTGGCATCAAAGTAAATCAATACAGGGAACAGACCCTGGAACTGAAGATTAACTGTACTTAAAACAATCAAGAGGACATGATAAGACTACCACGCAACCAATTTCAAGATGACTGTCAAACCTGACTATGCTGCTTCTGTATGTAACCCCCTTCCTCTGCCTGAAACTACTCATTAAAGGCTCTAGCTCACTGATATTTAGAGGGTGGAGAAGTGGGGAGTTGGCCTTTGAACATGAGCCCACCCTCTCCCCCAGTGGCCAGCCTCAGAAATAAAGCAAACGTTCCTTTGACCAAAAATTAATGTATTTTTGTACTTAAGATCTCTCCTTTAATGTTATTATTTAATAACAGGTATATAGTCAGTTGATATATAATTATTAATTATATGATTACGGTGTGTGTCCTATCCATGGGATGATTATAGTAATTATTCAGTAAATCAATTTTTTTTTTTTTTTTCTAAAGTAATCTCAGCTCCTATTCTGGGCAAAAAGTCTGTATACAAGTACTATTCAACAAGCATTTGCTGAAGCCTCATGGTATTCAATTTTATTGACATTCTAAATTTCTTGGATCATCAAATAAATGTAAAATTAAACATTTGCCATTCTGCAAATGGCAGGTGATGATGGCACATTTAAAATGTTTATTATTTCTTTTTCTCTCTATTTTTAAGATGCATGTAGTAGATGCTCATTGCCAACCCAACAGCTATTTCCATTTCCTTTTCCAGGATGGTAGAATTCCAACGTTAGTCAAGTTTCTACATGATTAGAAGCACATGCTGATATACTCTGATAAACCAAGAGAGGTATGTGAGACCCAAATCTTTAATAAGGCTTGAAGGAAGGGCTGGGGCAGGAATGGCTTATGGGTAAAATTTTCTCACTCTCAAAAAAAGATAGAAGAAAGAAAGACTATATTCTCTCTTCATCCAGTGGCTACATCCAGCCTGGAGAGAGTAACTGCAGCATTTTTGCAGCCATGAGAGGAGTGAGAGAGAATAACAGGAAAACTGCACATCTGGGAACCTGCTCACATTGTTGAAGCACTGAAACAACAGATCCTGGACAACTTTGCATCTGGATTACCTTTTATATGAGATAATTACTTTTTTAATGGTCTAATTTGTTTCTATTACTTATAACTAAAATTACCTAACTGATATAAAACACTATGAAGAATGATTTCCAGTTAGAGGCATACATCAGTCAGTAAGAAGCTTTAAGGTTTTGAAAAAAAAAAAAGCATTGCCTTTCTTTGGAATTGGAATGAAAACTGACCTTTTCCAGTCCTGTGGCCACTGCTGAGTTTTCCAAATTTGCTGGCAGATTGAGTGCAGCACTTTCACAGCATCATCTTTCAGGATTTGAAACAGCTCAACTGGAATTCCATCACCTCCACTAGCTTTGTTCGTAGTGATGCTTTCTAAGGCCCACTTGACTTCACATTCCAAGATGTCTGGCTCTAGATTAGTGATCACATCATCATGATTATCTGGGCCGTGAAGATCTTTTTTGTACAGTTCTTCCGTGTATTCTTGCCACCTCTTCTTAATATCTTCTGCTTCTATTAGGTCCATACCATTTCTGTCCTTTATCGAGCCCATCCTTGCATGAAATGTTGCCTTGGTATGGATGGTCCCAAAATTGGTGTCCCATCTTCCATTTACATGAGTTTTTAAATTGAATTAGCTCATAGAACATCTGTCACTAGAGGATCGTTCTGTAGAAACCTATTCTATAGTCTCCTTTAAAATGTACTTCTTAGTGAATCTATAGATCTAAATTAGCTAAAAATGTAAATATAGAATTCATATACACCAGTGTAAGAAATCAATTTACTGGGAAAATTTTTGTCTTTGTCTTTCTACTTGGTAGTCATGAAATGTATTGGGACCATTTTGTTTTGTTTTCACTCATTGGCATGACTCATTTAGCATTTCCTACAAAGAACAGCTCTAAACACAATAAAACATTTTCCAAGTAAAAGTCCTGTTCTGCTTGTTTTAATAAACAGATAAGGATCATTTGTACTTAGCAGAATATATTTGCATATAAACAATTAATGTGCTAAAATTTTCAATCTGCCATTTCACTTGAGGAATAATAAATACACATTCTGCAATTTCATTGTCACTAGTATTTGTTTCCTTTAAGACTTCTTTGTCATATTATATCAGAAGATGTTAATTTGAAAAGGGAAGAAAGAGCAAGGAGAGGAAGGGAGAGGGGCAGAAAGGTCTGAGAATGAAGAGAGAAAAGAAGCCTGAAGACAGTATGGAAATATCTTCCCTTGTCTTTCGCAATTGTCCCACTTTCACTATTGTTCACTGAATATCCAGAAAATAGCACAGATATGCTATTAGAAATCAAAGAAACTAGAAAAGTCTATGACTGATTCATGTTGATATATGGTAAAAAAAAAAAAAAATTAAAAAAAAATCACAATTCTGCAAGGTAATCATCCTCCAATTAAAATAAATTAAAGAAAAGAAAAAAAAAAAGAGGGCAGCACATAGTAGGCAAATTTCAATTTGTTAATTGAGAGTAGTTCAGGAAGTTGGCCATACTTTTACTGAAACATATTTTATTTTTACTTTAATATAGATCAATGTGCATTTCTTACAGTATAGACGTAAGATTTATGTAAGAAGAATGTACTCAGTTTCATTATAAAAGAAAATAAATTTGAAAGTCAGTTTTGCAAAGGAGTAAAGAAAATTAAGAACAAAGTATTTGATCTAGGTCTCCATGTGCTGAGCTTAGTTGCTAAGTCATGTCTGAGTCTTTGTGACCCCATAGACTGCAGCCCACCAGATTCCTCTGTCCATAGGATTTTCTAGGCAAGAATACTACAGTGGGTTGCCATTTGCACTTCAGGGGATCTTCCCAGCCCACAGATTGAACACGCATCCCCTGTGTCTCCTTCACTGCAGGTAGATTCTTTATCTGCTGAGCCATCCAGGAAGCCCACCCCATAATGTTTTGTATTTGTTCGTTGTATTAATACACTCACTATACAAAAGCAAACACTTTTCACCAGTAGATGCATGATGCCTGAAGGAATGATTCCTTGAAATGCCTGCTCTAAATGGCCATTCTAGGTTTTTGTAAGGGAAGGTTTCCATCCAAAAATTTACCTGGCACCTAAGTCATGACAGCTGAAATAGTAGACTTGGCACCCATTTCCTGTTAAAGGACTCTTCAGATGAAGGTATCATTTCAATTATTTTGAGGACACTGATGCATTTTCCCAAGTTAAACCTCCTGCCATGTTCAAGATGCTCTTTATTTCATCTCCTCCTTGGATCTCCACTGACTTCCTGTGTTCTACAGCCCAAAACCTTTGCCTTTGCATCCCAAGCCCGTAACAACCTAGTACAGTACAGCCATTTCCTGCCAATTTCCACAGAACTGCCTGTGATATGGCCCACTTGACTTTCTCATCCCAGGCCCTTTCACAGATCTGTGACTGGTTGTCTGTTCTTCCTCTCTCCACTCAGTCCCTGATCCCCCTGGTTGCAACACCAGGGCTCAAGTATTTTTGAACTCCTTATGCTATAGCTTGTTCAGACTGTATGCAACCCTGCTACCAGTGTCTTCATCTTCACAGAGCAGTCTGTGCATGTTATTTGTGGGCAAATCAGGAATGGAGAGATAAAAGGATTACTAACTCATTCATTCGTAAGGACCTATCATGCACCAGGCAACACCAGGCTCAGAAAAGACTGCAGAAAACAACATGTAGTATTGCTTGGAATTAACAGTCTTATTAGAGAAACAAAGAATCAAATAATTACAAACCAGACACTTTCGGTTCCAAGAAGACCTCTTGAAAGGCTCTCTAGAATCAGCTTGTCTCCTCCAGGCATGTAGCAATACAAACATATAGGTTGATACTATTCAGATACTTTTTAGATTATTTCAAAGTTGACAAAGTGCTTGCCTAACTTCCTATTTAAAACTGGCAGTCCAGCGACATCCCTTTCACTTTTCACTTTCATGCATTGAAGAAGGAAATGGCAACCCACTCCAGTGTTCCTGCCTGGAGAATCCCAGGGACGGGGGAGCCTGCTGGGCTGCCATCTCTGGGGTCGCACAGAGTCAGACACGACTGAAGCGACTTAGCAGCAGCAGCAGCAGCAGTTACAACTCCACCTTCCAATGCAGGGAGTATAGGTTCCATCCCTGTTTGGGGAAATAAGATCCTAACTGCCTCAGGGCCAAAAACCCAAAACTTAAGACAGAAGCAGTGCTGTAACAAATTCAATAAAGACTTTAAAAATGGTCCACATCAAAAATAAAAGCTTAAAAAATAAACACACTGTGTGTGTGTTGGTTAGCAATCAAAACTAATCAATAAGGATTAGAAATTTAGTAAAAAGTCATCTTCATTAGTAACAGTATGAAGGCAACCCACCAGGCTCCCCCGTCCCTGGGATTCTCCAGGCAAGAACACTGGAGTGGGTTGCCATTTCCTTCTCCAAGTATTATGGATACAGTGTCCTAAAAATTAAAACTCCAAAATACACTTTAATTACAATGATAATTCTAATTAAAATCAATTTTAAAAGCTTAATAACTATGCAACATATGTAAACAATGTAACTAAAAGTATTTGTGTTTATTTTTCCAGGATCATTATTGGTACATAATTCATCTGATTAATTAAAAGGGATCTAAACTGAAATATATACAGTGTTCAAGATTGAAAAATTCCAAGTCTTCTGATTTAGTCAGTATTCAGTTGACTCATTCTCCAAAAGAAAATACTTCATATTCACTTTATATTTGCAAATATACCTAGCCAGGCAGGTAAACTTATCATAACAAATGATGTGGAAAATGTTTGACCAAGTTGAATGTCACTGCTTAAGGGATTTAAACTAAACTATAAATTTGAGAATAGGAATCATATTTAACCTTGAGAACAACTTGAGGCAAGGGTTTAAGTGGTTTTTTTTTTTTTTTAATTCCTTAGTATTTTTAAACTAGATATGTTAAGACCTAAAGTTCTCCTAGACAACATGTCTCTGTTTATTCAAATTGTTTCCAAAAATAGTTACTAAATTATTACTATACATGAAGGTAGGAAATGTTTGATTTAGGAAAGCAGCAAGGATATAAACATAATGGATATTTAGCATATGCCTCACAAGAACTTCAACTGTAGTAATAAAGCATATTACAAATAATACAAAACTTTATTTCAGGAGAGGAGGAAAGTCTCTGTTTAAATTTTTCAGCTGTACTACTTATACAAAATTATACTAAAATATTAAAGGTAAGATGGCCAACCTAGATAGCATATTCAAAAGCAGAGACATTACTTTGCCAACTAAGGTCCATCTAGTCAAGGCTATGGTTCTTCCTGTGGTCATGTATGGATGTGAGAGTTGGACTGTGAAGAAGGCTGAGCACCAAAGAATTGATGCTTTTGAACTGAGGTGTTGGAGAAGACTCTTGAGAATCCCTTGGACTGCAGGGAGATACAACCAGCCCATCCTGAAGGAGATCAGTCCTGGGATTTCTTTGGAAGGAATGATGCTAAAGCTGAAATTCCAGTACTTTGGCCACCTCATGCGAAGAGTTGACTCATTGAAAAAGACTCTGATGCTGGGAGGGATTGGGGGCAGGAGGAGAAGGGGACAACAGAGGATGAGATGGCTGGATGACATCACTGACTTGATGGACGTGAGTCTGAGTGAACTCCGGGAGTTGGTGATGGACAGGGAGGCCTGGCGTGCTGCGATTCATGGGGTCGCAAAGAGTCGGACACGACTGAGTGACTGAACTGAACTGACTGAACCAGGGCTTCCCTGGTGGCTCAGAGGGTAAAGCATCTGCCTGCATTGCAGGAGACCTGGGTTTGATCCCTGGGTCAGGAAGATCCCCTGGAGAAGGAAATGGCAACCCATTCCAGTACCCTCTGTTCATCCCATGGACAGAGAAGCCTGGTAGACTACAGTCCATGGGATCTCAAAGGGTCGGACCAGACTGAGCAACTTCACTTCACTTCAACCAGGGAGAAATATATCACACTTCCATCTCCACAACACTTTATGGTAGGATCTTTTTTTTTTTTTTTTTAGGTAGGATCTTGAATCTACTATCTCTTAAAGTACACATTGATCTTGAAGGGGCCAGATTGCTGGCTTTGAGATTCAACTTGAGTTAAACAACCCTGAGCAAAAACAGTTTCTCAGTTTTCTTATCTGAAAAATGGCATAAAAGCAGTGCCTGTAACAAAGGATTATGAAGAACAAATAAGTTAAGATGTATAAATTACTTGGAACTTTATACATTATAAAAGCTCCATAATCAGAGCTTTTATTAAAGTCCAGGGCTTATAATTCTGCCATGATAACCCCTTCTCCCAATAACAGCAATATTCCTACTCCAAAACGGTATTTGTTTTTGTACTATTTCTTCATCAGTGTAAAATTTTGCTCCTAAATCCTCTTGCCTGAATAGATAATTGCCCTGGTGGCATCCCTTTATTCTTTTCAATGGCCAAAATCCCTGGAGATCATGTTAACATAGCTTTAACTTCTTCATAACATTGTTTAATGAGTAACATGAGAAAAAAATGAAAGAATGAATACTACTATCTCTTAAAGTACATGTAAATTTGAAGACCTTCTTGAAAAAGGCTGAAACCTAACAGTTTAATTTATAATAAATCAAGGATGCTAGAAAATATTTTTAAAACAAAATCATATCACTACACTTAAACATCTTCTAGTTGTGACTAAGCAACAATTGAAAACATTCCTTCTTTATCTCTTCTACAACTCAGAAATTTGGATTTTCAAATCTTCGTTTTAGGGAGAGAAAGCTGCCAATGTCTAATTGAAAATCTCAGGATTGATACTTAATGGTTGACTGCCACCAATGGCAAACACATCAAGAGGTCTCGCACACTATGAGTAAAACAGACCAATGTCACAAGCATGAAGTTTGATGATGTTTTCTCACTCTGGAATTGCACAGCTCCAGAAATTATCATTTTCATTCAAGTCTTCTGTTCCCTCACAGTTAACTTCAGAGAGAATTTTGAGCTGCTTTAGGAAATCCTTCTGGATTCTGTGTCCTTGTAGTTTCTCATTCCGAAAAAGGCAAAAACAGTCTGAACTGGTTTATTTTAAGCTGTATCTATAAAGGAAAGATAACTCTAAAAAAGAAAATGTATTGAAATAAGAATTCCCAGATGAAGAAATAGATTCATAGCAAAAAAAGGTTTTAAAGAGGCAATACAACTGACACCCTTTGTTCATTTAGTGGAAATTATTCCATGCCTGTCAAGAAAGCTTTGCCACTTAAAGTGGTAAATACTGGGAGAGCAGGTGGAAACGGGGATATGGCTATCTAGAACTTAAGGCAGACAGGTAAACAGTAGATGCATCTAACTGAAAAGGCTAACATCCTTCAGGTTAGTCTCCAAATTCCTATATGTATTTTTTTTCTCTCAAGCTTCCAGTATGACTGCTGCTAAGTCGCTTCAGTCGTGTCCGACTCTGTGCGACCCCACAGATGGCAGCCCATTGGGCTCCGCCATCCCTGGGATTCTCCAGGCAAGAACACTGGCGTGGGCTGCCACCTCCCTCTCCAATGCATGAAAGTGAAAAGTGAAAGTGAAGTCGCCCAGTCGTGTCCGACTCAGCGACCCCATGGACTGCAGCCTACCAGGCTCCTCCATCCATGGGAGTTTCCAGGCAAGAGTACTGGAGTGGGATGCCATTGCCTTAGGAGTAGAAAATCATAATAGCTTTTATGGAAGACATTCAGTAACAGGGTAAGTCTCAAAATATGGAAAATTATTTGAATACATTGTTGAATATAATTTTATACTTACCCAAGAATGCAAAACCATTTAGGTCCAAAACACTTCTGATGATACCTTTATAAGTGCCACACATGGGATTTTTGACAAATTTGGACTGACTTACTATTTATATTAGGCCTCCCTGGTGGCTCAGATGGTAAAGAATCTGCCTGCAATGCAGGAGACCCAGGTTCAATCCCTGGGTTGGGAAGATCCCCTGGAGAAGGAAATGCCAACCCACTCCAACCAGTATTTGCCTGGAGAATTCCATGAACAGAGGAGCCTGGTAGGCTACAGTCCATGGGGTCATAAAAATTCAGACAGAACTGAGCAACTAACACAAACAAACACAAACTACTTTTATCAATATCTACTGAGTATTTTCTATGTATTAAGCATTGCTTTAAGCACTTTCCATGTATTAACTCATTTAGTCTTGTAACAATCCTATATAGTAGGTGCTATCAAATGGTACTTTGCAAAAATAACAACTGATGCACAGAACAGTCAATAACTTGCCAAACACCCATAACCAAGAGATGGTGAAGAATTTGAACTCACATATTCTACATTATGGTGCCCTTCTTCTCAAGCATTATTTTCTTATAACTGCTATTTTATAGTATTCTCCATTATCCAATTTCTGGCTGAAATATTGATAGCTAGTAAGTATTGTGGCAAATCTATAGTAGAATACTTCTATACAAAATATAATTTTCTGATGGTGGCACCACGTGGCCATATATAATCAACAATTTAAAGCAGAGAAGAAAACAGAAAACTGAGTTCACTTTTCTGTGGAAAACCATGGATCTCATTTTAAGATAAAATATAAGAAGTTATCTTTTAAGTGCTACTTCTCAAACATGCTCAACACTATTCTAGTAGCTTAAAAAAGTGAACCAAAACTCCCACTGGCTTTCTTCTTCCCTCAAATTAAGGAATATAATTTGTTAGAATATATATTCTCCTACTTACAGACTTGATGAATTTCACTTTGCTTAAAATAAAAACAGGTCTGTTAACATTTAATGTTTTCTAAGTTGACTTTTAGGTCAAAATTTTATTTTTTTCTCTTTGCTTAAATAGAGTTTTGGTGTAGTTTTAGTACTTTTTATTCAACAAGGTTTTGACCTGAGCTATTCTATATGCTCCACCCTGAAACATACACACACACACACACACACACACACTGCCCTCCTTTGGGAATAACTCACCCAAAATGAAGTCAGCCTCATCAATAAGCATCCTCTAAGGTGTGGTGCCTCTAAGTTCATTCATCATGGGCATCAGTGCCCAATCATAACATCAGAGAGGGTCTGCCTTCAAACAGATATCAGTATGCAACTTAGTGTGGTAGACACAATAATTCACCCCAGAAGCTGTCCACATCCTAATCTCATGAACCTGTAAAGATGTCAGTTTACTTGGCAGAAGGGAGTTTGCAGATGTCATTAAGTTAATAATACTAGAATAGGGAGATTATCCTAGATATCTGAGTATAAAATAATCATAAGCATTCTTGTAAGAAGGATACAGGAAGGTCAGAATCAGGAGAAGTAAGGATGGGAAAAGGAGGGGGTGGGATTAAAAATGCTACATTTCTAACTTTCGATATAGAAGGGGTTGTTGGCCAAGGAACACAGGCAGATTTTAGAAGCTGGAAAAGGCAAGGAGACAGATTCTTCTCTAGAGTCTCATTGACATAAAGTTCTACTGACAACTTGATTTTACCCAAGTGAAACCTATTTTGGACTTCTGACCTCCCAGACTTTAAGAAAATAAATTTGAGTTGTTTTAAGTAGTAAATATGTGATACTTTGTTAGAGTGTCAGTAAGAAACTAATACACTTGCAATGTATCTATAAGTTTTAATGAGGTATTTAATGCAAAAGGTATTATGAAAAGTCTGTTTCTAATAGAATAAAATTCTCATCTTTTTATCTTAAGCATCTGTATCCACCCAATTAACTGTAAATACTATCCAGTAAGTGTTAGTCGCTGCCCAGTTGGGTCAGACTCTGCGACCCCATGGACTATAGCCTGCCAGGTTCCTCTGTCCAAATTTAGTGAGATTCACAGATCGACATTCAGCTTTCCCTGATGAAGGAGCTAATAAGAATGCTACACTATGAAAAATATGATACAGTTGGATCAGGATTCTGCTCCTGCTATCCTACTAATAATTTTCTAGACCCTAAAGTTTTCTTAGACTGCAAGGAGAGCCAACCAGTCCATCCTAAAGGAAATCAGTCCTGAATATTCATTGGAAAGACTGATGCTTGAAGCTGAAACTCCAATACTTTGGCCACCTGATGTGAAGAACTGACTCACTGGAAAAGACCCTGATGCTGGGAAAGATTGAGGGTAGGAGGAGAAGGGGACGACAGAGGATGAGATGGTCGGATGGTATCACCAACTCAATGAACATGAATTTGAGTAAGCTCCAGGAGTTGTTGATGGACAGAGAAGCCTTGCATGCTCCAGTCCATGGGGTCACAAAGAGTCAGACACGACTGAGTGACTGAACTGAACTGAGAGTTTTCTTGCCCGGGGGATCCGGTGCTAGGAATGCTGTGTCCTCTTGCCAGGGCCCTTAATAACCTTTGAAGACTATGCACACAGTACGTGATCACTTATTTAAAATGCCTGACACTTGATTTCTCCGAAGGCTCACCTTCTCAGCCCCAACCGCCTGCTGCTGGCTCTGGATGTTATCACAGGCTGACTTTTGTTTATGATCTCAGCCCTTGGCACACTCGCTCTCGTGCCCAGCCCTTGGTTCTCTCTAACCTGAGCATCTCTTTGTCACTTGCATCTCAGTGTCTTGCTGTCATCAGCATTGTGTCTGGCAATGCTAAAATGATAGGAAAGGTTATATTTTTATCCCTTTGCTGATATGAGTCCATGTCTGATTGGTGATCCAATTCCAATCATGAACCAACCCAGTGAAATACTGCTGTAAGGCAACTAAACATCTCACTTCAAAATCACCCCCCAAATATCACTGCCTAGCATGCCAAAGGACCACAGTGTAACCCTATGGCTCCAAATCATTTTTCAACTCAAAAATTTTACCCCCACATTTCAGTGTGAATGTATAAAAAATAATTTAAACTGTATTTTTATAGTAAATAGGACAACACAAACTAACAGCTATTCTTAACAATGGGTTTTATGCATTTATATTGTCTTAAACTTAGTTTTCTTTTTTAAGGAATTCTTCCCCAACTGTCATATCTCTTTATGTAAATTTGTTCAAAAGTATAGTCAAGTTCTTTTCTTAATGCCAAATTTGTTTAGTGTCAAAACTGGGCTCAAAAATATCTCATTATCTCCATTAGGTCAAGTAGCATTCACAAAGTTTTAAAGAAAAATAATTATAAATTATTTTAAACATTAAAGTATTATTTAATACTAAATCATTCTAAATGTTTAGGATACAAATGTATATCATATAGTATTATTAAGAGAGAGTGGGTAATGACAAGAGACATGTATTAAAATATCACTGTGAAAATGTACAGGACTCCAAATTCAATCAGTTTAGCAATCACAGTATAAAGCTTCCCAGTAGCTCAGTGGTAAAGAATCTACCTGTAGTGCGGGAGACTCAAGTTCTATCCCCGAGTCAGGAAGATTCCCTGGAGGAGGATATGACAACCCACTCCAGTATTCTTGCCTGGAAAATCCCATGGACAGAGGAGCCTGGCTGGCTACACTCCATGGAGTCACAAAAAGTCAGACACAATTGAGCATTCACACATGAACACGGATCTAGTCTAGATTACACGAGATGTTATCATCTTGCTAATGAGTGATAATTGGAAGAAATTTATTGATTGTGTTCTTTTATATCTTTTCCAGCTTTTTTGAGGTAATATTGACAAATAAAAATTGTGTGTATATATATATTATTATTGCATATATATTATTATATGTATAGTGCAATGTGATACTGTAAAGTATATAGTGTGATTTAATTTACATATACACTGTGAAGTGATAACCCTATTATTTCAGAACTAATATTATATTTCTTATAAGTTCAATAATCATGCCCTGGGGGCTCCACCCTCATGACCTCATTTCAATCAAGTTACCTCCCAGAGATAACTACCTCCAAATACCATCAATGGTATTTGGCCCTACCTTCAAATGCCATCACTTTAGAGGTTAGGGTTTCAACAGGTAAATTTGGGGAAGGGACACATATTCAGTCCATAACAATGCTGGAAGTGGTTATGCATTTTTCATTGAATTCATATTTCATATCGCAACAAAAAAAGAAAAACTTCAAATTCAGAGTTTTTCATAATTCTTCCATATAACAAATACACGTATTAAACTTGGCAGGCGCTTCTGGGTATTCTTACTCTAGTTCTCACATTCTACTCACCCTGATTAGAAAGTATTAAAAATTTAAGTTAGGAAATGAAAGTCTTTAAAAGTGTGACATTAATCTAGAGTAGTTCATACATGTAAAATTTTTATGAAAAGAATAATTATACTTTGGAATAAAAAGAATTCAAATTAATGGTAACAATAGCATATGGCCACAGCCTCTCCTTAGATGCTGTTAATGGTATGCTCCAAAAAGGAATTATTATAATGTGCTAGTGGTCCCTGATGGCTCAGATAGTAAAGAATCCACCTGTAATGAGGGAAACCTGGGGTTCGATGCCTGGGTTGGGAAGATCCCTTGGAAGAGGGCATGACAACCCACTCCAGTAATCTTGCCTGAAGAATTCCTTTGATAGAGGAGCCTGGATGGCTACAGTCCATGGGGTTGCAAAGAGTCGGACACGACTAAAGCCACTTAACACCGCACAAAGAACCTGCCGGCCAAAGCAGAAGACAGAAGAGATGTGGGCTTGATCCCTGGGTCGGGAAGATCCCCTGCAGGAGGGCAAAGCAACTCCCTCCAGTATTCTTGCCTGGAGAATTTCATGGACAAAGGAGCCTAGTGAGTTAAAATTCATAGGGCTGCGAAGAGTCAGACACAACTGAAGCAACCTAGCACACACACATGCACCCCTTAGTATAATAGAAACAAAAACCACTCATCACCATAGCGATGGCTGCTGTTTACTGTGAGGCTACCATGTACCTGTCCATCTCCTTACCAAGCAGGCACAGCTAAACACACAGCACGGAGCATGACAGAAGCTTCCAGCTTAATGTTGGACAGTGTAACTGCAGTCTCAAATTCAGTGTGACCCTGTGGCTTCTGTTCTTTACCCTCCCCGGTGTTTTTTTGTCTTGGAAATCAATCTAGAGCTGGATTTGAGTATCAGGGAAAAGTATAGGTTAGGAGGCTAATGGAACATCTACATGATGTACAATTCACATTTAGTATAATTTTTAGCATACAAGGTAACTTACATCTTCTCTCATAAGGCAATCATTTGTTTAAAAGATCTTCCTGACCTTCTTCAGCCTACACTAGCTACCAAACCTTTGTAAATTTTAGAAACTTGCATTTCTGGACAGCAATGATGTCCAGGATTTTGGATTTTCCACAGAATTTGGGATGGCATTTCCACTCCATTCATTCATTTACTCACTCATTCACTCAGGTCTTTCTTTGACAAATGTTTCCTGAATGATTGCCAAATATAATCACAATGTTAGTCCTTTAAAAAAAAATATTCGTTATATATAGCTGACTCGACTTGATGTATGCTTGAAGCTAACACAACATTGTAAATCAACTATACTCCAATACAAATTTTAAATAAATAAATAAATAATGTGCATTATGACAGTGATAGCAGAAACTGCAAAAATCTGAAGCTAATTTTCATTGTAGATCAGAGATGCAATTCTCTCAACCACTGAAGCAATTTAATCCCCATTAAATATCAAATTTTTCTTTCTAATGTTTAATTTTTAATCTTTTAAATTTGTGTAATAAATGTGAGCAGTATCATTACTTATGAGATTGGAAAGATCCGTGTGTCCTCAAAATCACCATCACCCCATGGAACTCTAGAGTCAGAAGTAATTATGATTTTTCATCCAGTAGAGATAGTATGAAGGAGATTGTGGCTTCCATTCAGGATTAGAAGTAAATTAATAGATCATCTTTATAAATGAGAAGTAAAGCAATTGACACTCCTCTACAGGCAGGAAGATATAAATCCACAGTTTGCTAATACCTGCCAATAATATTAAAGCAGAAATCAGTATTAATAATTACTATATAAACTATCTCTTAGGAAATCAAAGGATATACTTTATTAACTTCAGAAAAAAATAACCCTCAATTAAGAAACAAATGATACTTAAGAAATATTTACTCTAAAGAATCAATTCTGTAAGAGGAGGTGAAATATTTTTCCTGTTTTTAGTCAGGTGGAATAGGGCAAGAATTTTTAAGTGCATTACTTTCTTTCTTTCTCCCCAATCAGTGACAACATGATGAAACTCTAAGTACCAATTACAAAAATAAATAGGAGGATTTGTAAAGAAGAGGAACAAAGCCTTTGGATGATGTGACATATTTGCTGTGGTTCATACTTTCATTTTGCTTGGTTTTAAATGACCTAAGTCAAGTTTTCAGTTTTCAGTTGTGAAAATTTTGTAACCAAAAGAAATAGTTTCTTTTTATCCAGGATGAGCTTTCTGGGTGTGTGCTTGGTGGGTTTTCACAAACGCCTGCACCCAATCTTCCAACTTAAAGTCAGTTCTGAAGGCATATGTGTGCTCTTTTATAGCTGTGGCTTCAGACCGGTTTAAGTTCCTGGAATTTAAATAAATTATCTCTTGCTACCGGATCTAAAAATGTGAAAAATTCAGTAAGAGCCTCACTAGTATTCCATCAGGACTTGAGCCCTCGGGTTTCCCTCATTGCTTCCAGCAATCGCTGTACTGCCTACAAGGTATCAGAATATTATCTGGCTGCTCTGCCGTGGATACGATGAGACAGATACAAGCTGAGTCCCACAGAATCTACCAGCAGGATTCAGCGCTACCTGGAGAGGGGTCACAGAGCTTCGGGGTGGCCCCACGGTGTGATATGTGAGCAGTAACAATCAATGCAACTCTTGGCTTCCATGATTGTTCACTCATTACTGTTAGGTGTAGTCACAACACCTTGGGTCCTTTCTGTCACGTGGGCAGGAATAAGGCAAGGTGGTTAGAGAAAAACAGAGTAACTCACAAATGGAAATTCCCTCAACAATATTCTTGAGTTATAGGAACTATCAAGGTCATAACAGATGAGAGAAATAAAAAGAATGCAGGCAATATAATGGAAATAGGAAAAAGCTAGGCTGAGACACAAACGCATGTCTGTCTGATCCCAAAGGCCCTCTTGTCTCTTTTACACTCCACCTCAGCCCCTCTTCTCAAATGACATACTCCACTTAATCCTCAGAAATAATATTTTCCTATTATGAGAGTTGTAATCAAAGTTCAAATGTAAATGAGCATCTGGAAATTTCCTAAATATTCTTTTACTCTTGTGTCTCTACTGTCACTGGGGATAGCAAACTCTCTGCCCACAGTTCAGTTCAGTCACGTCTGACTCTTTGAGACTCCATCGACTGCAGCATGCCAGGCCTCCCTGTCCATCACCAATTCCTGGAGCTTACTCAAATCGAGTTGGTGAGGCCATCCAACCATCTAATCCTCTGTCATCCCCTTCTCCTCCCACCATCAATCTTTCCCAGTGTCAGGGTCTTTTCCAATGAGTCAGCACTTTGCATCAGGTGGCCAAAGTATTGGAGCTTCAGCTTCAGCATCAGTCCCTTCAATGAATATTCAGTGTTGATTCCTTTAAGAATAACAGGTTTAATAATCTCACTGCAGTCCACAGGACTCTCAAGAGTCTTCTCTATCACCACAATTCAAGACAACCTTGGAGAAATGTAACTTGCCAAAGGACACACGATTCATAAGTGTTAGTTCAAGGCCAAGCCTGAACCTTTGTCATCGTTGGAACTACATGAGGCTCCTGAGTTAATGGTCTATATCTAGGCCTTCTGATGGGGACTGTCCAAGGGTTTGTGAAACTGCTGCTGCCCTCAGTTCAGAGGCAAAATTATGCTCAACCACTGGGATTACACAACTGAAAAGAAATATACATTGCAATCTACAAAATGTGTGATTCTTCCCTTTTTGGTAACATTTTTGAAATATCGGAATACAGACAGGTTTTTCACACCAGAATCATTCCTCTGTTTAAGGAAAGTAAAAACACTCACCTTATTCACTTGTTGTCCTTCTAAAGAGCTCACCCACTAATGCACTTTTGTTTTCATTCTTTCCGTATGATTAAAATAATTAGAGACACAGCCTCTTGTTCCACAGGCAAAACCAATCATTGCTAATGGATCCATTTAAGGGTCAGAAAAACAACATTCTCATGTTAGAATGTCTTATAATAAACTGGATAACAATTTCACAGCCCAAGATCCTGGATCAAAATCTCAAAGCAAAGGAGGGTTCCAATGGTAATACACTGCCACTGTTAATATTTGCCTAAGTAATAGCATTTCTGACAGGAATATTTCTTATTTTCTATAGACAGATTTTTATGTCTATTTCTAAATTGTAGGAACAATCAACATCATTTTTTTTTTTTTTTGTACGTGGACCATTTTTAAAGTGTTTGTTAAATTTGTTACAACATTGCTTCTGTTTTTTGTTTTGGTCTTTTGGCTGCAAGGCATGTGAGATCTTGGCACCTCAACCAGGGATCGAAACTTCACTACCTGCATTGGAAGGTGAAGTCTCAACCACTGGAGCACTAGGGAAGTTCCAGTATCACTCAGAAGTGAGAAAAATTGCAAGGAATGTGGGCAGGGCCAGAGAGCTAGCAAAAAATGAGACTGAGGCACAAACTCATCCGGTTTGACCCCAAAGGCCCACTGCTTCTGTGACACTCCCTCTCGGTGCCCCTTCCAGTCCACTCTTGGGGGTGGGGGAAGTTTGCTTATTACAAATATGTAAATCAATATTTGAATATAAATGCATATTCTGAAGATTCCTAAACTCATCTTTTATTTCTATTGTCCCTAGGGATAAAAAAAAATCTATAGGGATGGGACTGGTATTTGGCTTCTCAGACCAATGTCAAGCTTGAGTGTTTAAATTCCATGACAGAACCACAGTTTCTTATGTGCATTTCTATCAGATTCAGCTCAAATGGAATACACAGAATTCATGTAAAACATGATCTTCATTTTGTGGATTTAACTGGGCAGCAAGAAGCATATTGATTCTTCATGCAAATACCACAGGCTACTTGAAACCTGAATTTATTTTGATTTTTACTTTTTTAAAATAGAGAAATGTGAAAGTCATATGTATGATATAGTTATATGTGAATGTGAGCCAGTGATAAAAACAAAATGCAAACAAAATGGATAATAAATGAATTGCCAAGACCTTGTAAGGTCTATGATCAGGAGATTAAAACATAACACATCAGTAGGAATGCAAACAGGTACAACTACTACAGAAAACAGTATGGAGATTCCTCAAAAAATTAAAACTAGGACTACCATATGATCCAGGAATTTCATTCCTGGGTACATGTCCGAAGAAAATTAAAACACTAATTTGAAAAAAATAAATGCACCCAAATATTCATAGCAGCATTGTTTATAATAACCAAATTATAGAAGCATCCTAAAAGTCCATCAACAGATAAGTAGATAAGAAAGATGTGGTATATATGTATAATAGAATACTACTCAGCCATAAAATAAAATTAAAGTTTGCCATTTGCAACACCATGAATGGACCTGGAGGGTATTATGCTTGGTAAGTTAAGTCAGACAGAGAAAGACAAATCCTATGTGTGTTTCACTTGTATGTGAAATCTAAAAAAATTAATCAATGAATTTAACAAAACAGAAAAAGACTCACAGATAAAGAGAACTAGTGGTTACCAGTACTGAGAGAGACAGAGAGAGGTTGTAAATAAGATACGGGAAGAGAATCAAGAGGTACAAATGATTAGGTATAAAATAAAGAAGATACAAGGATATAATGTACAGCATGGGGCATATAGCCAAAATTTTTGCTATAAACCTGAAACTAATATAATGTTGTATCTCAACTATGCTTTGATTAAAATAAGCACATGTGGTTTATCTAAAATATCACATATATTAAAGCCAGTGCTTCAGCATCGATCATTTCCTTTTTCATCTAAGGATTAATAATTTCTTTTTTGTTTCTTATCAAAAAATGACAATAATTTTAAAAGAAGTAGAATAGCTAATTTTGTATCTCATTTACATACTATACAAACAGAACTCAAATTGATTCACTTGCCCTAATTGTGGGTCATACAGTTTTTGCTACAAAACTAGTTTTTCTTATTTAATAAAATTCTCTTTGGACTATATTTAGGTGACTCACAATAAAAAATATTTCTCATTTTCTTGTTGCTTTATATTTACATTTATCACCTATGAGAAAATAAAAATTTGCGTGGCCAGAATTATTAGTTTTCCAAACCATGACCAATTCCAGTAGCTATTTAACTCCCTTTAAAAAGTACTGCTTCATATTTTCCTACATCTCTACAGCTTCTCAAATATCAAGTACTGTTGAAGAATACTTTCTATAAAGATGCCTTTCTATACCTAAGAGAAAAATGGCCACCTTGATATTGCTTCATAAAGATTACATGAAGCTGAAGCCACCAGGTACAGAGTTTGCAATGTATAAATTCTAGAAAGCTAAAGTCAAATAATGTTTTCTCCAACATAAAATGCAAATAATATAAATAAGGGTTTTATCTTAACAGTTGTTTATAGAAGGAAATGCATGAATAAAAAGCACTTTAAATAGGAATTGGAAAAAATACATCCATATGATACATAATTATATTATTTAATTTTTATCACCACCAATAAAACACTATGCTTCAGTCAAACTAGACAGCTTGCTTTATTCTTAAAAATGACTTGAATTTTTACATATTCTATTCTATTAAAATCTACATCTCAAGAGTTAGCTTTCCTGTGATGAATTTCCTCACCCAGCTGAGGTCTCCCTATCTCTTGAGATGCTCAGGGCACTTTATAAGAATAAAATATGGTAGAAAAGGGGGACTTATTTTGATGACTACCCTCAAGAAAGTCTTCAGACTCCTCTATTAGCGTGACCTTTTCTAAACACTCCTGATGATGGCCATCTCTCCTTTTCCTCCAAACTATGTCCCACACATAACTTCTAGTATAACATTTAAAGTGACCTTCAGCAATTACCCATTTATCTACCAGTCTGCTCCCCCAAAAGTGGCACAGGCAGGATCATGTTTGATTCAGCTCCACATCACTCAAAACTTTCACAGGAAATAGAAAAATCTAAATGAATGAACATGGCCCTTGTCATCACGGTCTTTTATTCTTTTATTCTATTTTAGTGAAGAGAAATAAACACATCTACAGTACAATTTAAAATAGATTTAGCTCTTGAAAATATATTTCTAAAAGTGGTTCAAGATAACAGAAGACTAGGTTGTCATGCCAGCACACAACTCTCTGCAAAATGAATGATTATTTAACACATGCTACCAAAGTTTATGCATGCATAAACATGGTGCCTTGTCAGGTGATTCAGGAAGGCTCTGCAGAAGAGGTTGGTGCTGAGCTCCATATTACAGGCTGAGTTGGTTGTGAGCAGTACAAAGGGCCTTCTGGGAAACATGCCAGTAAGAGCATCAGCATTTCGTGAATGTGGTGACTGATCCAATTAGCTCGAGCAAAGGGTCCTTTTGTGAAGAAAGATAAGAACAGGAAGATAAACTGCTTTTACATGGGGAAGAGTCTTTAACGAGTGACTAAAGAGATTTTTCTTCCAATAGAGGAGTCATGTAAGATTTTGTTTAAAATGGCATAATCAAAGTGGTATTGAAGAAAGACGAATTTGCCGTTAGAGTGCAGAAGGGATAAGAACTGAAGTGAAAGATGAGATAGGAGGATATGACCTGCGAGGTTGCTGCCGTTAAGACAAATATTACCCAATAAAGATTCAGAGTAGAAAAGTGTGCAGTGAAAAGACAGATTAAATGCAAGCGATACTGTCAAGAAATAATTTACAGAAACCCTAAGACTGAAGGGATATGGAGCTTAAGAAGGCAGAGAGAAAGGAAGGCTATTAGGTTTCAAAATTTTCTAAAGTGAGATTCTGAAGTCCCTGAAAGAGAAGGGACTGTCAAGAGGCTAAGGAGTTTTATAAAGAGGAAAGCTGTTTCATTCCAGACACACTGTGTTTGAGCTGATGGCAGGCTAATCAAGCAGAAATGCTAGGCCAGCGATTGGAAAAGTGGACCTTTGAGAGAAGACTAGACATTTAGTTGAAATCATTTTCCGGGATAAAGCCCTAAGAACAAAGTGACTAAGCTAAGAGTGTACCAAGAAAAATTAGGTTAGACTTTGAGCCAAGTACCCATGTTTAAGAGACATGAGTGTGGAGAGGAAAGGAGAAGAATGACCTGAGACAGCAAAAGAGGAGAGTTCGATGGTAGAAATCAGGGATGAAAGAGGGCAGAGGGGTCCAGGGAGCAGAGAGCTCAGCAGTACCTACAGGACAAGGAGATTTAGGCCAAGAAAAAGTCATTGTACTTAACATCAGGACGTTAGGAAGCCTAAGAAAACAGGTGGCAGAAGCAATTAATTACAAGGAGTTTGAGAATGAAGGGCTTTCTCCATCTGACCAGAAAGTTTGGAAGTGAAAAGAAGAAAAGTTAGCTAGAAAGAACAATAAGGTTTAGAGGAGAGGCATAAAATAGAAATTACATAGCATTTTTATACAAAGAGGGAAGAGAGAAGGTGAAGGAGATCCTAACACAAAGAAACAAAAATGGACAGGTTTAAAAGGGAGTTTGACATAGGAAACACACTTGTTCTAAGAGAAAGCTTATATTTAGTATTGACAATTTCAATGTAAGTTTCTCTAAATTCTACACTTTTTAAAGATAAGGCCTGATGCAAGCCCTGCACTTCTTTTAGTTTCCCAAAGAGCTTTCAAATTTCTCCAAATTCTTAGGAAATTTTAAATTTTAATCTTTATTCAATAGGTTCATGTGTCTGTAAGATATTGTTTATCTCTGTTGTTTAAAGACAAGTCATAAAACAGTAAAGCCACATTGAAAGACAGGTATAATGAAAAATAATTCCTTTCAAGGCCAAAATAATTTCCCTGGAAGAATGTATAAGAATGACAAGGAAACTGATCCTCATGCAGGAAAAGAGATGGGGAGGGACTCACCAAAGCCAGGCCAGTGACGCCACTGATTACCTCCAGCATAAGGTATGGCACATTATAGCAAAGAATCAATTATTACCAGTGACAGGTGTAATTTAAGACATAATTTCTAACTAACCCATCCACATAATTTGCTTGTAATCTATTCTGAAGTTTGTTTTATATTTAATTACTAACAATTCCCATCTCATAAATAGTGTTTTCCAGAAATGAGTTTATAAATCAGTCTTCAGAAATTCAGACTGTATTTTTCATAGACTGTTTTTCCCAAAATATAATATAGAATACAGTGATTCTGTGAACACTGTAGCCTACAAAAGTTAATTTATTCCATTGTGTATCAGTAAGAAGAAGCATTTTTAGTGACAGTTACCTCACTAAAAGCTCTCAGGAATTCTATAAAGTAGGAATTATTAATATCTTACATTTGCAATGGGTCAATTGAGGGATTAAAGAGCAACATAAACTATTATGGCAGGCCTTGAGCAAGTTACTTTCTCTCTAATGCTGCAACTGACCCACTGCAAATGTATATAACATATACTTCCACATACATACATATATGTAGTATAGACTTCTTTGGTAGCTCAGCGGTAAAGGGTCTGCCTGTAATGCAGGCACTGAACATGGGTTCAATCTCTAGATTGGGAAGATTCCCTGGAGACGGAAATGGAAACCCACTCCAGTATTCTTGTTTGGAAAATCCCATGGACAAAGGAGGCTGGCAGGCTACAGTTCATGGGGTCGCAAAGAGTCAGACATGATAGAAGAGACTTAGCATGCATGCACACATGTGGCCTTGAGAGATTTCAAGTCTCCTCACCTGTAGAACTAGGATTTAAGTTACACAATATGCCTACTGCTGCTGCTGCTAAGTCCCTTCAGTCGTGTTCGACTCTTTGCAGCCCCATAAACGGCAGCCCATCAGGCTCCCCATCCCTGGGATTCTCTAGGTAAGAACACTGGAGTGGGTTGCCATTTCCTTCTCCAATGCATGAAAGTGAAAAGTGAAAGTGAAGTCGCTCAGTCGTGTCCAACTCTTAGCGACCCCATGGACTGCAGGCTTTCCGGCTCCTCCGCCCATGGGATTTTCCAGGCAAGAGTACTGGAGTGGGGTACCAGTGTCTTCTCCGACAATATGCCTAGCCTTAGTACAAAAAGTACTGGGCATCAATCAGCTGCTGTTCCTCCTTTCTATTTTTTAATTTTTGGTGCTTGAAATAGGTGTTTTAATACAAGCTAAAATTACCAAGTTTCTTTACCTCTTATTCCCTGCCTCTGCACTAAAAAAACAAATGAAAGACAAGATTGTGAAAATAAAAAGTGAAGACTGAATACGGATCTCTCCAATTCCAGAGGTCTTAATTTTTTTATACCCCTTTCAATTTGTCCCAGAAGTCACTTAGAAGAGAATTCTCATTTAAGTATATTATGTATGGAAGTCAAAGAACTTTAGCGGCTTTTGCTGTTGTTCAGTCGCCCAGTCGTGTCTGACTCTTTGCGACCCCATAGACAAGGGTTTAATTTTCCTTGTTCATCCAGCTAAGTATATAAAATAATGCAACACAAGTTGATCACAGAAACATAGAATTTTGGCTCTATGTTCTGTTGCAAATACTTATGCAAAGAATGAACAATCCAGTACTCTCCCTCTCCTTGTACCCCTCATTTCTAGAATATTTATCACCAATGCCCTCCAGACATACACTCCCATACCCATACTCAGCTGAAATTTCTCTAGCTCTTAAAATCTAAACTTAAGCCTCTGGCTCTCTGCCAACAATCTCCCATTTTTCTATCTCCATTTACTCCCACTAACCTTTTCTTTACTTTTTCCCTAACTGGTATAGAATCTACTATCATTTCAAAAGTTTCAACTTCTTTCAGTTCAGTTCAGTAGCTCAGTCGTGTCTGACTCTTTGCAACCCCATGGACTGCAGCATACCAGGCTTCCCTGTCCATCACCAGCTCCCAAATCTTGCTCAACTCATGTCCATCAAGTCGGTGATGCCATCCAACCATCTCATCCTCTGTTGTCCCCTTCTCCTCCCGCCTTCAATCTTTCCCAGCATCAGGGTCTTTTCCAATAGTCAGCTCTTCACATCAGGTGGCCAAAGTATTAGAGCTTCAGCTTCAGCATCAATCCTCCCAGTGAATATTCATGATTGATTTCCTTTAGTATTGACTGGTTTGATCTCCTTGAAGTCCAAGGGACTCTCAACTCTCTTATTCCCTCCTCTTCCACTCTCTCTGCCTAGAAATCTATGATCACTCTAACTGTCCAAGTCTTCTACAATATCATAGTTTCTGTTTTTATAAAAAACTGCAGAACCGATGGGCTTTCCAGGTGGCACTAGTGGCAAAGATTCTGCTTGCCAATGCAGGAGATGTAAGAAATGCAGGTTTGATCCCTGGGTAAGGAAGATCCCCTGGTGGAGGGCATGGCAACTCATTCCAGTATTTTGCCTGGAGAATCCCATGGACAGAGGAGCCTGGTGGGTCATGATCCATAGGGTTGCAAAGACTTAGACACAGCTGAAGCAATTTAGCAATAATTCACAATCTTCAGTAGAAATCAGTCCTCCTCTCCTAAACAATATGCCTCTGTATTTCCTAAGTTTATTCTTTTTTCCATTATCCTTACAGTTAGTTCTCATCCTCTGCATCCTCCATCAAACTCCTGATCTCACACACAGCCCTCCATCCCCAGAAAAATACCTGGCTGTGAAACAGGAGGAAAAGGGGAAAGGCACAACCTTTAAAAGAAAGACATAGCCCGAGGACACAACATAAACTAATTAGCATCAAATAGATCCAAGATGGCAGATGAGTGGACTTCCACTAGACCTTGAGTCTCAGCATATGCTCATTGTTAATACACCAGCAAGCTAAATGACACACTCACGCCACGACAGGGGCCATGACACTTCCAAGGTTGACCAAAATGGTCAAACAGTAGAAAGTGGCCCAATTTCTGGAAATCCCCACTTCTTCCCCATAAAACCTGGAATACTTCTCCCACTCAAAATTACCCACCCCTACAAAAACTGACAACCCCGTACCCTGGGACAGCTCTCGCCTTCTGAGATGGCCCATGATCTCTCTGTGGAGTGTGTTTCTCTGTAAATAAACCCACTTGGTACCTGTCACTCTGTCTCTCACTGAACTCTTTCTGTGATGAGACATCAAGAACCTGAGCTTTGAGCTTCCCTAGTGGCTCAGTGGTAAAGAATCTGCTTGCCAGTGCAGAAGACACAGGTCTGACCCCTGGTCCAGGAAGATCCCACATGCTGTGGGGTAACTACTCAGGTCCAATCTGCACTTGAACTCTAGAGCCCAGGAGCCACAACTAATGAAGCCTGTGTGCCTAGGCTCCATGATCCCGTGCAAGAGAGGCCATGGTAAGAAGTCCCAGCACCTCAACTAGAGAACAGCCTCTATTCTCCATAACTACAGAAAAAGCCTCTGCAGCAACGAAGATCCAGCACAGACAAAAATAAATAAAATTATATTTAAAAAAAAAAAAAAAAGAACCTAAGTTTCATTAAGCCCTAAAGCCAGGGGTGCTCTCAGTGAAAGACCATGGGTTCAAGTCCCAATCTGAGTTACACAGTTTCACCACCAATATAACAGCAAAAAAAGAAGCTCTCAGGTAGGAATCCCCTCTATTTCCTGCCATCACCCACACCTATTACACACTGAACTGTACATCTACCCATCTTTTCTCCCTCCCTGAAAAACAGTGACCTAGCCCCCCTCTCTACTTGTTTCCTCAATCTCCTCCTTTTCTGCCTACTGAAGGACAACCAGATCTAGTGACGACTTCCTAACTTTTCTCAGATATTCAGCCTTGTTCCTCTACTGGTTCCTTCTCATCAGCACAAAACACATGTTCAAATTCTCTCTTCCAAAAAGGCAGAAAGTGAAACCATCTGTGGTAGGCTGAATAATGACCTCCAAAGCTAACCTGGGCTAAGTCCATGGACCCTCTGAATGTTACTTTATATAACAAAAGGAATTTTGCACACGTGAGTAAAGAATCTTGACATGGGGAAATTACTGCTTTCTGGATGGGCCTAAATCTAATCAAAAAAGGAAGAAAGAGGAGATTTGATGGCAGAAGAGGAACAAGGCAGTGTAAGAATAGAAGCAGGGGGAGAAAACGGGATTGGCTATGAGGAAAAAGTCACAAGCCAAAATACGTAGGTGACTTCCCTAAACTGCAAAAGGCAAGGAAATAGACTTTCTCCTACAGGCTCTGGAAGAATCCAGCCCAGGTGACTTCATCTTAATCTTGTTAAGACCCTTGACTTCAGAAATGTAAGAGAGTACATTTACAGTGATTTAAACCATTAAGCTTGTGCTATTTAGAAACTAATGTGTGTGCGTGCTAAGTCACTTCAGTCATGTCTGACTCATTGTGACTCTATAGACTGTATCCTGACAGCTTCCTTTGTCCATGTGATTTTCCAGGCAAGAATACTGGAGTGGGTTGCCATGCCCTCCTCCAAGGGATCTTCCTGACCCAGGGATCAAACCTGCATCTCTTACATATCCTACATTGGCAGGCAGGTTCTTTACCACTAGCACCACCTGGGAAGCCCCCACAAACTAAATAAACCAACCCTCAATTTCACATATCTCTCTAGCTACCCACAATGTATATAAGCCTACTTAGGTAGTGGTATTTCCTCAAGACCAGCTATCTTGGAGACATAATAATGTTCGTATTTAATGGATTATATTTTAAAACTTAGAAAACCTAAATGTTTACATTTCTTCTCTATCATAACACATTCCACTTAAAATTTTTAGTAATTGAAACACATGTATTAAAGCATGCTAGGGACACATAAGCCACTGGAACTTTGACTTTGTTTTCTTTCATAGTTCTATTTATTTATAATTGGTTCTTGTTGGTTATCTGTTTTAAATATAGCAATGTGTACATGTTAACCCCAAACACCCAATCTAGTCTTTAGACTGCTACCACCACTCTAAGACTAAAACAAGCAATTATAAAACAGAATGATTATTTAGGATAATGGAATATTTAAGCATTCAGGTTACATTTCTGTACATAACTAGTACTGTTGTCTTTTAATAGAACTATCTTTGAGTAGATTCTGCTTCAGGGAGAAGGTTTCTAGTGATGTGAGTATTCAAGCTTTAACCTGAACCTTGAGAAAAAGGCAGATTGATTAGGAAAACAAACAAATGGAAAAGTTATCAAAGGGTTTTGAGTGTGCATATTGGTCAGGTTGCTCAAAATGGCCACACTTCCATGCATAGAAGAGATTCAAAAGAGGTCTAAAATTTTTCTCTTAGGGTTTTATTGGATCCTAAGAAATGACTTTCAGTTCAGTCACTCAGTCATGTCCAACTCTTTGCCACCCCATGGACTTCAGCACAATAGGCTTCCCTGTCCATCACCAACTCCTGGAGCCTCCTCAAGCTCATGTCCATCAAGTGGGTGATGCCATCCAACCATCTCATCCTCTGTCATCCCCTTTTACTCCTGTCTTCAATCTTTTCCAGCATCAGGGTCTTTTCAAATGAGTCAGTTCTTCACATCAGGTGGCCAAAGTATTGGAGCTTCAGCTCCATCATCAGTCCTTCCATTGAATATTCAGGGCTGATTTCCTTCAGGATGGATTGGTTGAATCTCCTTGTAGTCCAAGGAACTCTCAAGAGTCTTCTCCAACAACACAGTTCAAAAGCATCAATTCTTCAGTGCTCAGCTTTCTTTAATTCTCACATCCATACATGACCACTGGAAAAACCATAGTTTTAACCAGATGGACCTTTGTCACCAAAGTAATGTCTCCACTTTTTGATATGCTATCTAGGTTGGTCATAACTTTTCTTCCAAGGAACAAGTGTCTTTTAATGTCATGGCTGCAGTCACCATCTGCAGTGATTTGGAGCCTAAGAAAATAAAGTCTCTCACTGTTTTAATTGTTTCCTCATCTATTTGCCATGAAGTGATGGGACCAGATGCCATGATCTTAGTGTTTTGACTGTTCAGTTTTAAGCCCACTTTTTCACTCTCCTCTTTCACCTTCATCAAGAGGCTCTTTAGTTCCTCTTCACTTTCTGCCATAAGGGTGGGGTCATCTACATGTCTGAGGTTATTGATATTTCTCCCAGCAATCTTGATTCCAGCTTGTGCTTCATCCAGCTCAGCATTTTGCATGATGTAGTCTGCATATAAGTTATATAAACAGGGTGACGATATACAGCCTGACATACTCTTTTCCCAATTTGGAATCAGTCCGTTGTTCCATTTCCAGTTCTAATCCTGCTTTATGACCTGCATACAGATTTCTCAGGAGGTAGGTATGGTAGTCTGGTATTTCCATCTCTTGAAAACTTTTCCACAGTTTGTTGTGTTCCACATAGTCAAAGACTTTGGTATAGTCAATAAGGCAGAAGTAGACATTTTTCTGGAACTCTCTTGCTTTTTTGACGATCCAACAGATGTTGGGAATTTGATCTCTGGTTCCTCTGCCTTTTCTAAATCCAGCTTGAACATCTGGAAGTTCTTAGTTCATGTACTGTTGAAGCCTGGCTTGGAGAATTTTGAGCATTACTTTGCTAGCATGTGAGTGCAATTATGAGGTAGTTTGAACATTCTTTGGTCTTGACTTTCTTTGGGATCAGAATGAAAACTGACCATTTCCAGTCCTGTGGCCACTGCTGAGTTTTCCAAATTTGCTGGCATGTTGAGTGCAGTGCTTTCATAGCACCATCTTTTAGGATTTGAAATGGCTCAACTGGAATTCCATCACCTCCACTAGCTTTGTTCATAGTGATGCTTCCTAAGGCCCATTTAACTTTGCACTCCAGGATGTCTGGCTGTAGGTGAGTGATCACCCCATTGTGGTTATCTGGGTCATTAAGATGTGATAAAGTCATTTAAAAAATGACTTTACTGGCAGCAAAATAATAATATGGGCTTCCCAAGTGGTTCAATGGTAAAGAATCTTCCTGTCAATGCAGAAAACACAGGTGTGATCCCAGGGCTGGAAAGATCCCCGTGGAGAAGGAAATGGCAACCCACTCCAGTATTCTTGCCTGGAAAATTCCATAGGCAGAGGAGCCTGGTGAGCTACAGTCCATGGGTGGCAAAAAGTTGGACGCAATAGCACACAGGCAGACAATAATATATTCAAGACTGGTTCCAAGTTTCCTGTTCTCAAGGGGCTGCTTAAGTCTCTTAAGATACACTGCTCTAAATTGGAGTTGTTCTTATAACGATTAAGCTTCTCTATCCTGACATCAACAGTAGCTAGCTTATTTCAAAAAGAGAAGTATGTCATACAAAACTATACCTAAGGAAAACTCTTTTGAAGCTACATCTTAATGGATTAACTCTATCTAATCATTGTTATTTTGTAATTAAGCCAGTATAAAAAAGATTCTAGTAATTAAGCTCAGAATTCTCATCCTATCTCTTTCAAAGAGTCTTTACAGAATAATTTAGCATCATTCAGTTACTTTGTTGTTGTTTTTATTAAATTTAGGGAGAAATTTCACTGATGGTCTCTTCTTAAATGTGTCTGCCTAGCTTCTTACCATTTCATTACATTGTGTGGGTTAATTGAGAGCCTTGACTGAAGCTCAAAAAATCATCATGTTTTAATGCATTTAAATACACAGATTTTCCTAAGAATCCAAGGACCCACAAAGAGAACAAAACTGTTGATCTTAGACAATATAATTATAAATTTCTCAAAGGTGATGAGAAATTTACCATTCTCAGATGGTAAATCCACTAATATGTTAAAAGTGACTTTAGATTTCCCCAGGGGACTAAGGATTTGCTATGATTGGAATGGGGGAAATACTATAATTTGCTAAAATGACTTTAATTCCATTATCTAAAATATAGCTTCTCTCTTTGGAGCAACAAATTATAGCTGACCACAGAGTTATTGGAGTGAAAAAACTTAGAACCCTAGATTAGAAGTTTGCTTCTACATGTTTGTGCTCAACATATTAAAAACCATAATTCTAGTAAACCGAATTCAGTAAGATTTACAACTGAAATGCACAAAAGAATTTAGTGTCTTTCTATCCAATACTGAGTAAGCATAAGTTACACTAAATGCATTTAAAAATAATTACCTTTAATTAGAGATAAGCCTATATAAAGTTTAAAGGAAATTAGTTTAAGGGAAATAAAATCTTAATCACATAATTGCAAGGAGAGTGCCTCTATCCCTAAGTACTTTGAAATGTCTTCTAGGGGTTTTTATTTTTTTTTAATGTTACATCATACAGAAGTAAAATATACACTTTTTTTCTTTGGGGAAATCATATAAAAATATACTTACCACGTTTATTGCAGAAAAAAGTCAATGTTACTACATTTCAAGAGCCAAAAGCCAAAGAAAAAAGCATTATATTCATGAAAAAAATTCTAACATAAACTTATTAATATTAATAATAATCATGAAAAATATTAGTTAAAATTCTCTCCAGTATCTTTCCATTTACTAAGTAGTATCAGTCTATACATGAAATAAGTTCCAAATCCTAAATGTGCTTTTCCTACATAGATTCATAAATTTCATTGATATACAAAAATCTTTGTACATTTGATAAATAATTTTCAGAGGATTCCTGTAGCAAAAGAACAAGATGATTCTTGACATGAAACCCAAGGACTTCTCGCTCTACAAGATGCTTTATGTCTTGAAAAAGTGGTAAACTCAAAATTTGTGATTACTCAAATATTCTTAAAAAAAAAGGGGGGGGGGGAGAATGTTTTCTGCCCTTTCCAACAAAATTTCTCTGGAAAAGAAAAAACCAAATGAGCAATTTTAAGCATTGTGGCTATGAAGGGTTATTAACATCATGAGATTATATGTTTTTGTTGTTATTTAGCTGTACTCTGTGACCTTTAAGAATACAGGTTTTAATTGGCTTAAGTTACTATTTTGTTTTAAAATGTGCCCCTGTTTATTTGAGTAATAGAAGTTTTTTTAATATTCTTTAGCCTTCCATAATTTTTATTCTAATATAGAAATTGTTAACTGATGCTCAGCCATCTAAAACAAAGGTTGTTTTTATATATAAAAAAAGCTAGGCCAAAAAAAAAAAAAGTTAGGCACACCAAAAGTGACACTGAAAAGCAGCTATTATAATATGAATGATAGATGTGTATAAGA
>SJYT01066305.1:8824-82236 GCA_006410635.1 Cephalophus harveyi
GTCTTCCACATTGCAGGCAAATTCTTTAACATCTGAGCCACCAGGGAAGCCCAAAGTGAAATATTACTCAGCCATAGAAAAGAATGAAATTAGGCCATTTGAAGCAACATGGATGGACCCAGGGACTGTCAGACTAAGTGAAGTAAGTCAGAGAAAGACAAATATAATATGATATGGTTTACATGTGGAATCTAAAGAAATGGTACCAATAAACTTATCTACAAAACAGATGTAGAGTCACAGAAGTAGAAAACAAACTTAGGGTTACTGGGAGCGGGGTAAGGTGAAAGGGTTAGGTTGGCAGACTCGGGTTGACATATACACAATATTATGTATCGAATAGATAACTAATAGAATCTACTGTATAGCGCAGGGAACTCTTCTCAACACTATGTTCATATGTAACTGATTTACTTTGTTGCACAGCAGAAACTAGCTCAACACTGTGAGTCAACTGTACTTCAATAATTGTTTTTTTAATTGAAGGTAGGGTAGTGCAGCTACACTGTTAGTGACTCCTCTGGCTTAGAACGCTGAGGGCTCTTAACATGACAGAGATGGTCTATGGGAAGGCAGACACAGTAAGTCATTATCACCCCATTAACACTTTATTAGGGAAGATCTTTGCAGATGGTCCATTTTATCTCCTCACTTTGCCCAGGGCAGGCTCTTATGTTCCTGAAATGTTCAGTATGGTTAATAGTCAAAGAAAGGAACAAAATAAATTGACCTTAGAGCAGCTTCATCCGGCAGTGTGGACTCTAGCGGATGGCAGTGAAGTGCGAAATCCTGGCTGTGATTTAATCCCTAAGCTGTGAGACAGCCTCAAGGAAGGAGCAACTGGACAGGGAAGTAGCCACTCTGGTAGTTTCATTTTTGTGCCATGTACCCAGTACCATGGGCTTCCCTGGGGCTCAGTGATAGAGAACCTGCCTGCCAATGCAAGAGACATGGGCTTGATCCTTTGGTCATGAAAATCCCCTGGAGAAGGAAACAGCAACCCACCACAGTATTCTTGCCTGGGAAATCCGATGGACAGAAGAGCCTGGTGGGCTATAGTCCATGCAGTCAAAAAAGAGTTGGGCAAAACTGAGAGACAGCAACCCAGTACTTTGTTAGGCATGCTGCCCAAATTATCTAAGGTAACATGTGCAAGAAAGCTGTAAGGCACACACACTTCTATTATCCTCATTTTATGATGAGGAAAATTAACTACCTCAGTTAATGTCATGCATCTATTACATTATGGAGCAGGATGGACCACAGGACTCTGTGACATCAAAGCCATGATAAGGCCTTCAGGCTGCACCAGTGCAGATTCTACGAGGACACGTGTCTGTCCAGGATGAGTCTCCTCAGACGGACCTCTTCCTGCTCTGAGGTTTGTGAGCCAGTGGGGTTTTCAGAGATGTTTGTGGGAGAAAGTCATCATTTTCAAAGTGTGTAGCTCTCTCTACTTTCCCCTGTGTCTTCTCCTTCCCACTGGAGCTCACACATGTTGGCAACTTCCTGTAGGAATACTTCCTGGACTTGAAAACAGCGTAGAGAAAGGTCACCAACAGCCCATCAGCAAAGCCAGCTGCGGGCTGGAGCCTTGTCCATGGGCTATGCTTGTGTTTGCTGGAGACTCACAGCAGTCACAGTGCTACAGGCGAGCCTCTGCAATCGGGACTGCGACCGGGCAGGTCACCATGTCTCCAGGTGGAAGAATGGCTCTAACTGCTGGACCTGTGTTCCCATCAGTGGGAAATTCTGTTGAGACTGGACCTTGGATCATACCCTACCTGCACTGCTAGTCTAAGGGTTAGGGAGGACTTCATGTAAAAAGAAAAATTCAAGTGCTGTATGTAGGTGTACTGATCTTGAGAATCTGGCTGAAGAATATAAACAGGATACAAAACCCAGAAATAGGGCATGCCAGCATTTCCCCAAATGTGTAGATTTGTGAAAATTGTACTGGAGAATTTGCACATTTCACTGCACTATAAACACATCAGATGCTGAGCACACTTTGAGAATATTCCTCCCTTTGCTCACAGCTCTGTGATCAGGAGTAGCTAAAGGGCTCTGCTGTGACTTGGATCCTGGTCCCAAGACAGCATTTCTCATCTGTAGTTGGTCTCTTCATTTGCCCACCAGGGTCCTGTAGTCTCTGACGAGCACAGCAGCCCATGGGCATCTGATCAGCACTCTATCCTAGCTCTTTCTAAGAGGATCAGGTTATGAGGACTTGAAAGTCAAAATGCTAGACTTTATATCCAGTCTGTCCTTATTGGCTTCTCGGCTCCCAGACTCTGCTGATGTCTGAGTTCCTGTGATTAAGCTTTTCTGGGCTAAAACCACAGTGTCCCTTAATGCCGGACAGTCTAAGCTGTTACAAATGAAGTGAAGTGAAGTCACTCAGTTGTGTCCGACTCTTTGCAACCCCATGGACTACATGTAGCCTATCGGGCTCCTCTGTCCATGGGATTTTCCAGGCAATAGTACTGGAGTGGATTGCCTTAATGAGAACCCCCAAATTAAAATGCCTAGTTCTTCTCCCTTATTGCCTCTTCACCTTTTTTCCCTTGAAGGTCATCAGTATTTAGGCACTGAAGAGAAACCTGAGGAGGATGCAGACAGAATAGAAAGTTGCGTGATGTGGGCAACAGGCCAGATGCAAAAGGAAGTCAGGTAGATTAGCAATTTCTCTATGAATTAATATCTGTCATCATTTTACCTTATTATAAGTAAATAAAGGGATTTATCCATGTGATTGTAGGCTATCATTATAAAGATATTTTGATGAAGTTGGTGATATCTAATGTTGATCAACTTGAAAGAAAGCATCAGACATATTTATACAGAGATTTGGGGCACCAATCAACTCCAGTATTCCTGCCTGTAGACTCTCATGGACAGAGGAGTCTGGCGGGCTGCAGTCCATGGGGTTGCAATAAACTCAGACACAACTTAGCAGCTAAACAACAGATCAACTCCAAGGAATCTTGATGAAGTCAGCTGGCCTTTAGCCCTTTTTGTCAAGAAGCTAACAGTCTACCCACAAGACAATGGGGCATGTAAGGAAGTGTTCAGTATGACACATTGCCTGCTCTTCATCTGATTAGTTCTTCTGGAGAGTGGTCACATATTCATTTCTTAAAATTTAAATTGGTATACAACATTGAGTAACTTTGAAGTCAAAGAGTTCAAAGTTCGAGATCTCCAGCGCAATGTGGAATCTCAGGGTGCTTCTGCAGAGTCTTGACTGGAAGGCCCAGTGCAGACCTTTCTTCCCCTGGACAGATTCTCACACATCCTGGGATGCAGCCAGAGCAATCCGGACTGTTGATATGTGTGTCTCCTCCTTAAACTGTTACTGGGGGCCTCTGCTTTAGTCCCAGTGTCATATGCAGTGCCTGGCACATGTAATATTCCTCAAAAGAAAGTGCTGACTGAATAAATGAAGAAACACTATCCATGGATGTGCCTCCTAGCAAGTCAGTTCCTCAGTGCAGCTCTGTCAGGATCTACAGGTACCCAAAGGAGGTATATTCCTGGTGTAGCAGCTGTTACATCACTAGGTGCTTTTTTTAAAGTCTTTTATTGAATTTGTTACAATATTGTTCCTGTGCTATGGTTTGTTTTTTTTTGGCCATGAGGTATGTGGAATCTTAGCCCCCCAACCAGGGATTGAATCTATACCACTTGCATTGGAAGGCAAAGTCTTAACCACTGGACTGCTGGGGAAGTCCCACCACTGGGTGCTTGGACAAAGATGCTATTTCTCTAGTCCAGGTGACAGGGAGGTGTGTGGGCAGGTCAGAGCCCCAGAAACAGCACCCAGGCAGCGAAAGGCTGTAAAGATAAAACTGTGGTCAAAAGGGACTGTGAGGTGCCTGTGAGGCTGTCACCTCTTTTCTCAGTAACAGTTTATTAGATAGGAAACCCGAAGGAAAGAACCCAGTGTTCAGTCCCAGTCTAACCACCTTGTAAGCCTATCACCTAATGTCACTTAACAGTGCTGAATTCCAAAACCCTTATGTGATTTGTATCAGGGAGTAGCTATATTAAAGATGTATGCTCAGTCATGTCCAACTCTTTGTGACCCCATGGACTGTAGCCCGCCAGACACTTTTGTCCATGGGATTTCCCAGGAAAGAATACTGGAGTGGGTTGCCATTTCCTTCTCCAGGTGATCTTCACAACCCAGGGATAGAACTCACGTCTCATGTCTCCTTCATCAACAGTGTATTCTCTACCACTACCGCCACCCGGGAAGCCCCCACCTCTTCTATAAACAACATCTTAGGGGTTGTCTAGTTACACAAAAGAGGCACCTGTTTCTAAAACTACCTGTGTTTAAGAAAAGCTAGTAAGCTTTGCAAGGTCCCAGCCAATTGGTGACCAACTCAGGAAGATGATTTGAAATCTTGGATTCACTTGTTCAGCTATTTTGTTTATCCTGGAAGTGAAGCTGGAGCCACGTGTACTAACCTGTTTGAGTCTGTTTTTCTCATCCCTGGAAGTGGACACCTGAGCCGAGAAACATGCCAGCACCTGTCCTCTTTATTCATTGTCTTTTTATCTTGTTTTGCTCCCTTCAAAACATGTGTGTAATTTTTTAAAATTATAACATGAATGAAATGTACTCTCTTTTCATCTTCTGATTGCTTGAAACCACATAAAAGCAAGTGAATATGATGGGAATTAAGTTTTGGCAGTGGGCATTAGGCAGATATATTGATTCCAAGTTGCTATTAAGGAAATAACTAAACTCTGATTTTGTTGGTGATTTTCTTTGCTGCTTGTGAAGGACATTCATTTGCATTAGTAGAAAATCAATTAATACACTTCTTTGCTATTATATAAACTTAGTTCAGTTTCTTGTTCAGTCACTCAGTCGTGTCCAACTCTTTGCCACCCCATGAACCACAGGACGCCAACTCCTGGAGCTTACCCAAACTCATGTCCATTGAGTCGGTGATGCCATCCAACCATCTCATTCTCTGTCTTCCCCTTCTCCTCCTGCCCTCAATCTTTCCCAGCATTGGTATTTTCAAATGAGTCAGCTCTTTGCATCAGGTGGCCAAAGTATTGGAGTTTCAGCTTCAACATCAGTGCTTCCAATGAACACCCAGGACTGATCTCCCTTAGGATGGACTGGTTGGATCTCCTTGCAACCCAAGGGACTCTCAAGAGTCTTCTCCAACATCACAGTTCAAAAGCACCAATTCTTTTGCACTCAGCTTTCTTTATAATCCAACTCTCACATCCATGCATGACCACTGGAAAAACCATAGCCTTGACTAGATGGACCTTTGTTGGCAAAGTAATGTCTCTGGTTTTTAATATGCTGTCTAGGTTGGTCATAACTTTCCTACCAAGTAGTAAGTAAGCGTCTTTTAATTTCATGGCTGCAATCACCATCTGCAGTGATTTGGGAGCCCAAAATATAAAGTCTGACACTGTTTCCATTGTTTCCCCATCTGTTTCCCATGAAGTGGTGGGACTAGATGCCATGATCTTCATTTTCTGAATGTTGAGCTTTAAGTCAACTTTTTCACTCTCCTTTTTCACTTTCATCAAGAGGCACTTTAGTTCTTCTTCACTTTCTGCCATAAGGGTGGTGTCATGTGCATATCTGAGGTGATTGAGATTTCTCCCGGCAATCTTGATTCCAGCTTGTGCTTCATCCAGCCCAGCGTTTCTCATGATGTACTCTGCATATAAGTTAAATAAGCAGGGTGACAATATACAGCCTTGATGTACTCTTTTTCCTATTTGGAACCAGTCTGTTGTTCCATGTAGACTGAGATTTCTCCCGGCAATCTTGATTCCAGCTTGTGCTTCATCCAGCCCAGCGTTTCTCATGATGTACTCTGCATATAAGTTAAATAAGCAGGGTGACAATATACAGCCTTGATGTACTCCTTTTCCTATTTGGAACCAGTCTGTTGTTCCATGTCCAGTTCTAACTGTTGCTTCCTGACCTGCATATAGGTTTCTCAAGAGGCAGGTTAGGTGGTCTGGTATTCCCATCTCTTTCAGAATTTTCCACAGTTTGTTGTGATCCACACAGTCAAAGGCTTTGGCATAGTCAATAAAGCAGAAATAGATGTTTTTCTGAAACTATAAAATGAAGTCCATCTAATCCAAGTGGTGGAGGGGCTTCCCGGTGGCTCAGTGGGTAAAGAATCTGCCTGCAATGCCGGAGACCTGGTTCGATCCCGATCCTGGGTTGGGAAGATCCCCTGGAGAAGGAAATGGCAAGCCACTCTGGTATTCTTGCTGGGAAATCCCATGTACAGAAGAGCCTAGCAGGTCTCAAGAGCCAGACATGACTGAGTGACTAAGCACATACACATCTAATCCAAAAATGATAGATTTACTCATCTAAAAAAAAAAAAAAAAATTCCTAATCAGCAAATAATTCAAGTCACTTAGTTTTAAAAATCCAAATGGTTGCTTGTGTTTTTTCTTTTTTAAAAATATATATTTCCAGCATTTAAATGTTTTTCTTCTCTTGTCCTTACATTCTCATTGAAGTGTGTTTATTTTGTTATCATAGGGACTGAAAATATTTATTTTTAATATTCTAGTCTCAGAAAAAGAAATATATTCAGTATCAAGGCATGCACACTTACTTAGCATAAGAATGTGTTCTCCTCTAAAAGCGACAGCCTAGGAAGCAGCAAAGCCAGAGCTAGAATGATTTATATTGGGGAAATCTGGCTATATGATGAAAGCTTTGAGCTCTGAATTATTAGAATAATCCTGTGCCTTCCTGTGCTTGCTTTCTTTGCCTCCCTCTGCCAAGGTCATGCTGTAGTCATATTATGATGATCTTGAATTTTCAGCTTCTTAGTACATTTGCATTTTCCCAATTTTCAGGATAGAAATCATGCTGTATTATGTTATAACAGCAAGGTCAGGGTAAAAGAAACCCCCTTTTTAAAATCTTGACAAGGTTTTTGTCTTTCAAGTGGGAAATGAAATAATAAAAATGGATTACAATTTCCTTTTTTTAAATAAGGAAGAACATATTTTATAAAAAACATTTAGAGCTTAAAATTAGCTTCTATATCTAACATTTGATTTTTAATGTAATCAAAATAGGATTTTGAGGAAAGGGAGGGAAAAATATAAAATATGAAATTAAAGAGTTCAGAGCAATTTCAAATTATAGAGAAAAGTGGTCCTATTGTTTCCAGGAAAGGTGAGGTCATTTTCTGAAGATTTCACTTCTGTCTTGTTTACAGATGTCATCTAGTAAATTATTCTTTAAACTTTCTACTGAGAATAATATTCATAATACCAGGGAGCATGTCTGTGTAACCGGCACCCAGGTTGAGACAGAGGACACACCAGCATCCTAAGAGTTGCTATATGGACTTGAGGAAAGTATACCATAAATGTGAAAAGAAAGCTCACAAAATAAGATACACAAATGCCTGATAAACATGCAGAGTTTGACTTCTAAATATCATTCTCCAGTGAAATGAACAAGGTTTCCTTAGATAAAAGGTAACAGCTTGTGCTTAGTCACTCAGTCATGTCCAACTCTTCGTGACCCCATGGACTGTAGCCCACCAGGCTCCTCTGTTCATGGGAATCTCCAGGCAAGAATACTGGGGTGGGTTGCCAGGCCCTCCTCCAGGGAATCTCCCTGACCCAGGGATTGAATCACCATTGCAGGCAGATAATTTAACGTGAGAATCACCAGGGAGGTCATAGCTGGGATGGGAAAATTCTGAGACGGTCCTAGCACAACTTACTGCACCAGAAAATGGAGCAATGCCAAAAGAATAATGGAAGGAGCTCAAGGGTCACAAGGTCACAGGTACTCACATGAACTGATTTGCCCTGGTCATTTTTGGAACAATTTGAACATAAAAATAGGCAATTATAGTAATGCATTAACACCCACTGATAAAAAATCTATATATATATATACATATATATATATATAGGAACTCCAAGGAAAATAACCAACCAGACAATAAAAAATGAAGAACAGTAAAGTGTTAATATGAAACAAATGGTGGAGTTGGAAAATTATCAGTGTGTTTTAAAACTAGTAAGTTGGAATTTCCCTGGTGGTCTAGTGGTTGGTTCCACACTTCCACTGTAGGGCACATGGGTTCAATCACTGGCTGGGAACTAAGATCCTGAATACCATGCAGCAAGGCCAGAAAATAAATAAAAATAAATTGGATGCAAAAGAATCCATGATGAACAAAAAGTCAAAATAAATAAAGTTAATAAGTTATTTAATGTGAAATTGGATATTTATATGCATAAATTTATTCACAAATTATCTTAAAAGGGAAATACTGAAGTGAGTTGTCATTTTCTTCTCCACGGAAACTTCCTGGATGAGGGATGGATCAAACCCACATTTCCTGTACTGGCAGGTGTATTCTTTACCACCAAGCCACCAGGGAAGCCCTGTATTAAAATAATCCAACAGCTAATTCATCTATATTTTTCTCGAGTCAGACACGGCTAGATGCTAGAAATAAATTGTGGCCAAGACTCAATCTTTGTTCACATGGACTTCAAATATAGCAGCAGCAGGTGAGACTGATAAGTAATATATAGCAAAAAAAAGGAAAAAAAATTAAGATCTTCATATAGCAGGAGAATTGGAGGCTGTGTTCTTCACTGTCAACATACACTGTCTCCAGGTTTCCACTGCAGTTGGTGATGGAAACAGTATCAGTCGAGTTCAGTTTCTCATTTTCCAGGATGATGAAGGTGTGGCGGTGTGAGCTGAGAAGAGAGGAACCAGGAAGCCACCACTCAAAAGCTGAAAGCAGCAGAGTGCCGGAGGACGTCAACCGAGAGGGAAGAGCATCGTTGAGTCTGTGTGTGAGATTCAGCCAAAGGCTGTTGGCAAGATAGAATGGGAGCTACAGCAACAGTGTCACACGTGAGCATCCTTTCCAGTCCTTAAAACGGCAGCCATCGACTGAAGCCTCCAAGGCAAATGAGCAAGCTCTCCTGGTCCCTGATCTCCCTCCCTAGGCGGTTTCTTGCCAGAAGTTCTCCCTAAGGTCACAGGCAACTCTCGACTCTGTAGCAGCAGATGGAGATCACGTGAAATGAACTGTGACTCCGATGTCATTTCTTTGGGTTTTGCTCTATTAGCTTTCCAAGCAGAGCAGAGTTGAAATTATCAAACTGGCAGATTCTGTAATGTAGCTGCTGTTGTGGAAATAAACACGTGAACACACACATGCACTAAAAAGTCTCCCCACTCTGCTTGTGGGAATTGTTGGAGCGGCAAGAAGCTGTCTATATGGAAATCCTGACATTCCGTGATATGCATGCAGCCACGTGTATACCTTGCAGGTGACTCCAAACAGTGGAAATGCAAGAAACTCAAAAGAGGGTAAGCAGAGAAGATGCTGGAGAGAGGCAGGAATGCACAGCCCTGGGTAATAGTGCCATGCTTCCTGGGGTATATTTGTAGGCACAGGTGCTGACAGGCCAGCACTGCACTGATTTAACACTGGCTTCCTCTCCCATCCTGACTTTTCCTGGTCCTAAACTCCTGTGGCTTCTGTGTGCCATATTCCAACCCACAGACACCTTCATCCTCTTGGGGGCAGCTGCTTTCCCAGGTGGTACAGGTCAAATTATTTTGGAGCTGAAAGATGTGTACGTTTTCATTTCAGGCCATCAGCTGACCCCAGCTCCCCTGTTTCAGAATGGCTTTGACTCTGAAAATGCATAAAATAGAGTAGTTCACGTTGAACTGCTTGAAAACAGTTGAAACATGGTTGAAACTGCACAGTTGGTACAGGTTCAAAATAAAAATTCCGTCTCATTCTCTAATATGTCTAATGTCTTATTGTTTACCTCCTGGCTTCCTGACATTTTACCTCCCGAACCCAGGGACACCCCGAGCCATGATCCCGGTAACTCTCACAGGTCACTAACCAAGAGGCCGTCCAGGGTTCACTGTCTTCTGTTGCCTGATGCTGCACTCTCCTTGAACTGGGACACCTCTCCTCTCTCACTGGCCCAGGGTGTACCACGTGGGGCTTTACAGAAATGAAATGAAAACCCGGTAAAAGTAGTCTAGCCTGGAGGCTTATGTACCATTTTAACAAAGGGTGACAAATTTGTAGAGAAGACAAAACACATAGGAAAAGAGTTTCGAATTTCTAGGGTCAGTAAATTGCGGGAAGGTTAATATATGGGGAAGCTAATGGTGTGAGAGGGGCTGCAATAACAAAGGGAAGTAAGACAGGGGAGACAGAGCAAGGGCCCAAGAGGGAGAGGCGTGCTGCACCTGACCTGGGGTGAGCGCTGAGGGGGAGGAGTCAGCCAGGTGAAGAGGTGGGGGCAGCTATTCTGGACACACAATCTCTTCCTGACACACCGGGCATGTCTGGGAGCAGAGGGCATGTGAGAATGCCATCAGCTTCGTATGCCTGGAGCACTCAGGGATGCGGTGACACCCAGTGAGGCTGGGGGCCAGCCCTGCAGCAGGAAGAGGGCCCTTCTGGAGCTCTCCAACGAGGCTGGAGTTTATCACCGTGACACCAGGGAGCTGGTGCTAAGAGTGCTAAGCACGAAATGTCTTAAAGGCATTAAGAATATTAAGAGGAACAGGACCAGTCTGATTTGCACTTTGGGGTATGGTTATAGTAATCAAGAAAGGCCATCCATCAGCTAGCTACTCAGATTTTGAAAATGAATACAGAATCTATCCATCTGACTTGCTATTAAGGTTATATTCCATGTGAGATCATTTCAGAAGAAAAGGAAGGCTCAGGGGAGGGCCCTACTGAAATCAGTGCTAGATTTTTCAGTTCAGGGCAGCACTTAATGTGTCATAGGTGGATGAGCTAAGTAAGATGAAACTAACATGGCTGGAAAATATTTGCATAATTTAACACACAGCTAAAATAAAATGTCTGAGCACCATCGCTGGGTTTTTTCCATTTCAAGTTTTCTAAATGTGATCTGATTCAGGGATCCCCCAACTTCCAGGATCTAATGCCTGATGATTTGAGGTGGAGCTACTGTAATAATAATAGAAATAAAGTGCACAATAAATGCAAAATGCTTGAGTCATCCTTAAAGTGTCCCTCACCCCCGGTCTGTGGAAAAATTATCTTCCATGAAACTGGTCCCTGGTGCCAAAAAGTTTGGGACTGCTCCTCTAAAGCAAATGACGTAGCTTGGATTTCTGCTTCCCCACTGTCACTGTGGGATGCTCTGTCTCCCACTGTGAATACCTGGGAATGTGTCACAAGTGGAATGCTCACAAAGCTATGATTTAAGTGATGATTTTTATATTTAGCCTGAATCGTTTCCTATCCCTGTCCACAACCTCTTCCCAAACACAACGTGTGTGCACACACACGCCCACACACACACACACACACATACACATGCACACATGCCCACAAACACACACACACAGCTGCCCTTTTTCAGTTCAGGCTACCCTGTGGCTCTGTTGTCTGAGGGGAAATGCTATTAAATAGCCTTAGCAAGAGACTGTCAAACCTTTGCCAATTTCCTGCTTAATAAAATCTACTCATCTCTTCTCCTCTTTGAATGGTGCCTGTTTTCACATATAGCCTTTTCCTTTGCAATAAGTTAATGGCACAAGTAGAAACCAACTTGGAGAAGGCAATGGCACCCCACTCCAGTACTCTTGCCTGGAAAATCCCACGGACAGAGGAGCCTGGTAGGCTGCAGTCCATGAGGTCGTGAAGAGTCAGACACGACTGAGCGACCTCACTTTCACTTTTCACTTTCATGCATTGGAGAAGGAAATGGCAACCCACTCCAGTATTCTTGCCTGGAGAATCCCAGGGATGGGGGAGCCGTGTGGGCTGCCGTTTGTGGGGTTGCACAGAGTCGGACACGACTGAAGTGACTTAGCAGCAGCAGCAGAAACCAACTTGGTACCACCACAAAGTGCTGAGGGAGTTACTTCTGGGAGGACTGAGATAATGATTTTAATAAACAGAAACAAGTAGCTTTCGTGTGATTTCTCAGAGGAGAACTTCTGTAGACTGACGTCTAAGGAAAATAGCTTAGGTTGACTTTGTTGTCCAGTTATCCTGGGTCTACCCTCGTCTCTGGCTACTGGTTCGGTTTCTGCAGTTTTGACATTGAATATGTTGCCCTGTGACTAGTCAGGATTGCCAATTTAAAAAGATATGCCACATGAGAGTTTCAAGTTAAGTTTTATTTGGGGCAAAATGAGGATTGCAGCCTGGGAGACAGCACTTCAGAGAGTTCTGAGAGACTGCTCCTGAGAAGCAGTGTGGGAAGGCCAATATATAAGATTTTGGTAAAGGGGGAGTTTAATGCAACTGAGTGCTTACTTTACAAAAGATTTTCTGCTATCATGAGGAGCTGATGTCGTCAGGAAGGGCTTTGGTGCTTTTCTAGGTAGATATGAGAAAATGTAAGGATTGGGATCAAGAAATCAGTTCCTGAAAATATCTAACTGTCTAAAGACCTGTTCTACTAGTTTCCCTGGAGCAGAGCGCCCACTCTCCACCCTAAACTCCCTCGGGGGCTGTTGAAGGTCGGCAGCTGCAGCGGCACAGGCTCCAGTCTCTGCAGAGGCAGATGGCAAATGTCCTTGCTGCTGTGGTTCAGTTGCTGACAAATGCTCTTGGCAAGTGCCAGTTTGTGGATGACAGGACCAGACCCGGTTCAACCACAGTCAAGAATCACTTTCATGCATTGGAGAAGGAAATGGCAACCCACTCCAGTATTCTTGCCTGGAGAATCCCAGGGATGGGGGAGCCGTGTGGGCTGCCGTCTGTGGGGTTGCACAGAGTCGGACACGACTGAAGTGACTTAGCAGCAGCAGCAGAAACCAACTTGGTACCACCACAAAGTGCTGAGGGAGTTACTTCTGGGAGGACTGAGATAATGATTTTAATAAACAGAAACAAGTAGCTTTTGTGTGATTTCTCAGAGGAGAACTTCTGTAGACTGACGTCTAAGGAAAATAGCTTAGGTTGACTTTGTTGTCCAGTTATCCTGGGTCTACCCTCGTCTCTGGCTACTGGTTCGGTTTCTGCAGTTTTGACATTGAATATGTTGCCCTGTGACTAGTCAGGATTGCCAATTTAAAAAGATATGCCACATGAGAGTTTCGAGTTAAGTTTTATTTGGGGCAAAATGAGGATTGCAGCCTGGGAGACAGCACTTCAGAGAGTTCTGAGAGACTGCTCCTGAGAAGCAGTGTGGGAAGGCCAATATATAAGATTTTGGTAAAGGGGGAGTTTAATGCAACTGAGTGCTTACTTTACAAAAGATTTTCTGCTATCATGAGGAGCTGATGTCGTCAGGAAGGGCTTTGGTGCTTTTCTAGGTAGATATGAGAAAATGTAAGGATTGGGATCAAGAAATCAGTTCCTGAAAATATCTAACTGTCTAAAGACCTGTTCTACTAGTTTCCCTGGAGCAGAGCGCCCACTCTCCACCCTAAACTCCCTCGGGGGCTGTTGAAGGTCGGCAGCTGCAGCGGCACAGGCTCCAGTCTCTGCAGAGGCAGATGGCAAATGTCCTTGCTGCTGTGGTTCAGTTGCTGACAAATGCTCTTGGCAAGTGCCAGTTTGTGGATGACAGGACCAGACCCGGTTCAACCACAGTCAAGAGGGGATGCTATGAGTTTGAGAATAAAGTAAAGCCTGCTCCGTGGACACCCTGCTTGGCTCATCCTGTGAGAGAATCAGTTCAGCTTTGTAAGCCTACCTGTAGAAAGGAACGATGTCACCCTGTCTGCCTGAGTTGCTTTTACTCAAGCACCTCTGATACCAAATTTGTAGGGTTCTTTCTTCCCCACAGTGACCAGTTTCCCAACCCTCCAGACACCACCTAGCTGTCCTTTCATTCAGTTCAGTTCTGACACTGACAACAAAGGTGATGCAGACCCCACAGGGGAAGGGCTCGGTCCCACTTCAGACACAGTCGCAAGTCCCAGCTGCCACCGTACTTCTGAACAACCAGCTGTAAGTCAAGGGTTTCCATGCTGCCCCTCCTCAGTTTTGATGATTTTTCTAGAGCAGCTGACAGAACACAAGAAACAGTTCATTATAAAAGATACAACTCAGAAACAAACAAATGGAATTGCTTCAGGGGCAGAGTAAGGAGGGAGGCAGGTGAATTCCACACCTCTCCAGATGCACCCTCCCAACTCCTCAGCTAGCTCAGCTGTTTTTGAAGAACTTGTTAAGAGCTCAATCCCCAGCCCCCACCCCACCCCTGGAGGTCGTGGTTGGGGCTGATCATCTCAACTATCCAATCACTTGGGCTTTCTGGTGACCAGCCCCATCCTGAGGGTCTAGGAGTTGCACTCTAAGTCACTTCATTTAGCATAAACCCAAAGTGATGGGAAGGGATGCAGGATGAATAAAAAGGATGCTCATATTGAAACAAAGGGATTTCTCTGGTGGCTCAGTTGGTAAAGAATCCACCTGCCAATGCAGGAGATGCAGGTTCAATCCCTGGGTCAGGAAGATCCCCAGTGAAGGAAATGTAAACCTACTCCAGTAACGGGAAATCCCATGGACAGAGGAGCCTAGCGGTCTACAGTCCATGGGGTTGCAAAGAGTTGGACACGGCTAAGTGACTAAACAACAATTAACAGAGGAGGATGAAGGGCAAGTTCAAGCAGCTGCTAATCAGGGAAGGGACGGGGTGCAGAGACAAGGGATGAACAGCTAAGAAACAATAGTACAGCCTGGCGGCGGGTCCTGGTTCCCCTTCAAGAGACACACAAAATATCTTTGAGCTTCTCGGCAGAACTAAAAAAACAAACAGAAGATATTAACTACTCGATGAAGCACTCCTCTTTCCAGAGAGGTCACATCATCGCCTGACACCAGGTGATCTCTGGCTTGAAGGAATGTGGGCAGTGGAGCCTTGCACACATCTGAATTCTTATCAGCAACCCTATCCCTGGACTATAGGACTCTTAAAACACAACCTTTCCTCCTCCATGGGGATACCCAGACACACAATTTTGAAGGCATTAGCCTACTGTGGCCCCCTTTGCTTGGCAAAGAAATGAAGCTATTCTTTTTTACTTCACCCAAACCTTTGTCTCCAAGATTCAATTCAGTGTTGGGGTACAGAGGCCAGCTCCAACTTCAGTATCACTCAGGAGATATCAAGGTTTGGGGAATTCTGTGCCACGAACCAGGGACAAAGACCTAATACATTTCCATATCATAAACTATACTTCCTCACAGAACCATAGAGAATATTAAGTAGGCACTCTATAGGAGAGTGTTTTCTGGATTCTAAAATGGCAGCTGATGCAATTATTTAGCATTCTTGCAATAATGAAAGTGAATATACTGCACTAGTGCAACAGCTCTGCTCTGTTACCAAGATTCTTGAATCCAGTGATTTTGTTGGTTCTAATTATTCGGATATGACATGTGTTTCCCCTACTCTTCCCTCATCGTTTGGGAGAAAACCATCTCAAATATTACCCCTGAAACTTGAGCATACAAACACTTAAGGTAGTTATAAAAGCCAAAGTCATACATTATTGCCAGATAAATAATTATCAATGGCAGGCCAAAGACTTACAATCTTCATGATCTTGAAGGTTGATACCAGAGGCTGATGACACAATCACGACAAATGAATGAAAANGTTTGGGAGAAAACCATCTCAAATATTACCCCTGAAACTTGAGCATACAAACACTTAAGGTAGTTATAAAAGCCAAAGTCATACATTATTGCCAGATAAATAATTATCAATGGCAGGCCAAAGACCTACAATCTTCATGATCTTGAAGGTTAATACCAGAGGCTGATGACACAATCATGACAAATGAATGAAAACTATGCACAGTTCTGTACTCAGACCCTACGTTTCACTGTGGGGGTGAACACATAGCCCAACATTCAGACATCTGATCAGCTATTTGGAAGCATTTACAAGAAGTATTTTTAATGACATGATTTTTCTTTGTTTATTTGGGCTCCTATGTGAGATACACAACCTCATGGAAAATCAGTGTATAGTCATTTCCTTTCTTGTTACAAAATTCCTGGTACCTTTATCTGTTTCATTTGGTCTTTTCTTCTTTTTTTCCTTTTATTTTTTGAGAATTAAACATTCTCAGCTAGGATAATAACAGTTTCATAGTGCGTTATATAATAGAGTTGTTCTGACTGAAAGGCACATCCTTTTCAGCCACAGATTTAAGAAGAATTCATTTTTTCCTTTTAGAATTACTTTTTGTTTCTCCATTTTCTGTTAGACTTACCAAGACCTTAATATAAATGTGGTGAAGCAGGCAGTTTGTATTTGCCTACAGTTCCCATTGAATGAATTTCTGAATGAGCTTGTCCTTTTCTTGCTCCTTGAGGCTGCCAGTTGACCTCTGGTTATCACACCAGCATGGACCCTGTCTTCTGGCTCTTTGTGATGCCCTAATCACTCAGACACCCATTCCCATCTCATTTTATTCCATCTCTAGTCATCTTCATCTTCTTCTCTTCTTGGTCCTTTACTACAGAAAGTTGTATTTTCTTGATACTTCTGCTTTCCATTTTAACTTTTTTTTTTCCATGCTGATAAGCCAGAAGAAAGGTAAAAGGGGGGTTTTGACTGGGGACCCAGCTGCCACCTGACTTTATCCACAGTTTAATTGGCATTTTTCATGTAATATATCAATGGTCTGTGATATGTTATGATACAACATAATATGATATGATATGATACAATATAATATGATATAGTATAATATAACTTGATACAATATAATATAACATGAAGCAGCATAATATGGTATGATATTACATCATGATACAGTATATTAGAGAATCCTTCTGTCCGTGGGATTCTCCAGGCAAGAATACTGGAGTGGGTTGCCATTCCCTTCTCCAGGGGATATTCCCAACCCAGGGATCGAACCTGAGCTGCAGATTCTTTACTATATTTGAAAGAAGACATAATACACCCATGTCCTCTCTGTTTGGCCTTTTCTGATTCTGGACTACTATTCAGACCTGGATTTCAACTCCTCTGAGTGAACAGCCCAGGAGACTGGCCCCCATCCGCTGAAGAAGGCCTGGCAGATGGAGATGTGGGTTAGAAGTCAGAAATGCAGACAATGCATGTTCTGACCTGTCTCATTCACCGGCCGGTTGGGGGACTATGGCTAAGGCCTTCATCTTTCTTGAGCATCTGCCAGTGAAAGTCGCTCAGTTGTGTCCAACTTTTTGTGACCCCATGAACTGTAGGCCACCAGGCTCCTCTGTCCATGGAATTCTCCAGACAAGAATACTGGAGTGGGTTGCCATTTCCACTTTCAGGGGATCTTCCCGACCCAGTCATCAAATCTGGGTCTTTTGCATTGCAGGCAGATTCTTTACCATGTAAGCCACCAGGGAAGCCAATTTAGGTTTAAAATAAAAAGCTGATTCTAAAGGCCTTTTAGACTCTTCCCTTAAAAGGCCAAATGCCTGGAGAAACTGTGCATATGCTGTGCTCCATGCATGTGTTCACCCAGAGTCCTGCCAAGATGACTGGGCTCTATCTCTGCCTGTCACACTAGGAATATCTGAGCCATGAAGGTCCACAGAGTTAAGAGCCTGAACATTAACCTTCTGATGTAACTTAGCCTCAAGCAGCACTGATTCCACAGCCTGACAACTGTTTAGGTCAGGAGGAACTAACTGTTCTATAATTCACAGCACTGTCAAACTCAGCCTGGATCAGATCCTATAAAAATATTTCAGCCAATTATGATGAAGTCACTAAGGGAACTCCTAAACACACCCAGGACATGGCATGCCTTTCAAATGCAAAATAAGTGAAAATCTCTCTTTCAATGAAGAACTGGATTCTAAATTTTAAAACAGAGAAAGACAACACTGTTTAATGATAGAATCTGGAAATAAAGAGGCTGCATTTGCACAGTTTATTAATTTGTTGCTGCTCTTTAGCTGTTAAGTTGTGTTCCACTCTTTACAATCCCCTGCACTGTAGCTTTCCAGGCTCCCCTGTCCATGCGATTCTCCAGGCAAGAATACTAGAGTGGGTTTCCATTTCCTTCTCCAGGGACTCATTCTGATCCAGAGATCCAACTGGTGTCTCTTGTGTCTCCGACACTGGCAGGCAGATTCTTTACCACTGACCCACTTTGGAACCTCAGTAAAAATGGGTCAGCATCCAGATACCTGAAGAGATTTGAAAATTCAGGAGAATACCAGTGTTAGGCTGTTAAAACTTCATGTGTCATAATGGGGTCATGTGTACTAACCTCAGGGGTAAATTTTTGCTTTCTATTTTCCTTTTTTATCTCTTCCTAATGGAGTTTCATCAATCGTAGTCATCTCACATACTAGCAAAGTAATACTCAAAATTCTCCAAGCCAGGCTTCAATAGTATACGAACTGTGAAATTCCAGATGTTCAAGCTGGATTTAGAAAAGGCAGGGGAAACAGAGATCAAATTGCCAAAGCCTTTGACTTTGTAGATCACAACAAACTGGAAAATTCAAGAGATGAGAATACCAGACCACCTTACCTACCTTCTGAGAAATCTGTATGCAGATCAAGAATTAGCAGTTAAAACCAGACATGGAACAACAGACTGCTTCCAAATTAAGATACACAGATGACACCACCCTTATGGCAGAAAGCAGAGGGGAACTAAAGAGCCCCTTGATGAATGTGAAAGAAGAGAGTGAAAAGATTGGCTTAAAACTCAGCATTCAAAAAATGAAGATCATGGAATCCAGTCTCATCACCTCATGGGAAATAGATGGTGAAACAGTGTCAGACTTTATTTTTGGGGGCTCCAAAATCACTGCAGATGGTGACTGCAGCCATGAAATTAAAATATGCTTGCTCCTTGGAAGAAAAACTGTGACCAACCTAGACAGCATATTAAAAAGCAGAAACATTACTTTGCCAACAAAGGTCCATCTAGTCAAAGCTATGGTTTTTCCAGTAGTCATGTATGGATGTGAGAGTTGGACTATAAAGAAAGCTGAGTGCCGAAGAATTTATGCTTTTTAACTGTGGTGTTGGAGAAGACTCTTGAGAGTCCCTTGGACTGTAAGGAGATCAAACCAGTCAATCCTAAAGGAAATCAGTCTTGAATGTTCATTGGAATGACTGATGCTGAGGCTGAAACTCTAATACTTTGGCCACCTGATGTGAAGAACCAACTCATTAGAAAAGACTCTGATGCTGGGAAAGATTGAAGGCAGGAGAAGGGGACAACAGAGGATGAGATGGTTGGATGACATCACCAACTCAATGAACATGAGTTTGAGCAAACTCTGGGAGATGATGAAGAACAGGGAAGCCTGTAGTGCTGCAGTCCATGGGATCACAAAGAGTCGGACATGACTGAACGACTGAACTGAACTGAATGGGGTTTCATAATAATTATTTCATAGTCCATGTAACCAAGAATCAGTGGCAAAAGATAATTAATGCAACTTTTTTCCTAGGGATCTGGGAAAAATCCAAATAAAATTGATTATATGCTAATGTTCCTCTCAGTCTTTGGAAAGCCTTCTTGTAAGTCTCATAATACCTCATCACCATCTCACCATAGCATTCATCTGAATTTTATACCAAGAGGAAGTGTCTTCCTCGGTAACAAACAAATAACTTTAAAAAATAAAAAACCCATAAAATAAATAACAAGACAATTACCTCAAGAAGACAATTAACATGGGATTATAGGTGAACAGTTCTGATACTGCTAAACTTGTATCATGGATCTGAACAATTAAACTTGTATCATGGATCTGAACCAGTTCTTCATTGTTGGAGGGTGAGATTTCCGTTGAACAAGTGACAAAAGCTATAATGAATCCTTTTTTCCTAGGCTCGATTCAAAGGCACCAATATGAACTCATACCTAAAATAGATACAGAAGAGTAGATTAAAAAATTATAGATAGGCATGTAGCCATGAGTTTGTAAACATACATGTATTTTCTAGTCTGCCCCTGAGAGTGTCTAGAGGCAGTGACATTGCATTATACGTGAGCGCACAGACTTCCAATTTCTTGGTTACCAACGTCCTTCTTCAATAGTGTGACCAGGACTCGTGCTTCTGGGGCTGGGGAAGGAAACATACAAAATGAACCTGGGGTTGCTTGTTGTTTCAGTAAGGAAGAAAGTGCTCTAAAAACATGATAGTGGGAGCTTGTGAAAGGTTCACTAGAGCTAAACTGAAAGAGTTTGAAATGACCAAATCTGGAACAACCTGAACAGCAAAACACAACAGTGCTGCTCATGTTCAGTTGCTTCAGGCGTGCGCGACTCTTTGTAACCCTATGGACCATAGCCCGCCAGGCCCTTCTGCCCATGTGATTTTCCTGGCAAGAATACTAGAGTTGGTTGCCATGCCCTTCTCCATGGGATTTTACTAATCCAGGAATTGAACCCATGCCTCTTGTGTCTCCCGCTTTACAGGCAGATTCTTTATCACTGGGGCACAGAGGAAGACTAAATACAGCAGTACTGGATTGCAATCCAAAGTATTAAGTAAATATCTATGTGTCCGTACTGATATGGACAGGAAACCATTGGTCAGCATTGTACACTTTTCATCCTTAAAGAGAAAATACACTAGAGATCAGTGCAAGACAGAGCTCAGTGGAGCTACTTAGAAATAAGTCATGGGATGACTCTTAAGTCATGGCAAATAAAAGAAATAATTAAAGTGTAATTCAACAAAAGCAAGTGTTAGAATAGTTACAAATGTTATTTTACATACAGTGGGAAGATCCTAAGCAGAATTTATTAATTTTAACCACAGTTTAAGGACACTTTTTCTCACTTCTCATCCAATACATATTTAATGAGTGTTAAATATATACCTGTTATAACAGGTAGTAACTCTCAATATACTTTGATATTTAAGTACGTAATTATCCGTTTATAGATATCCGAGTTCAGGTTATAAGAAGCTGGTTTGACCAGCTTTAGGGATCTAATCAGGGATCTAATTTCTGCTCATGGGAGGCTCCTAGTGCTGAGGGGGATCAGACGAGGCTGGCCCTGCCATCCTTGATATGTTTACATGTTTGCTTCTAAGCAAGCAAGTAAGGTCATTGTTTCTCTGGTCTGGAACCCAACAACAGCCTCTGCTGCGCAGTGGGCTGCAACCACTGGTCAAGTGAGTTCTGCACCCTGGTCTTGATGCAGGCCACCCTTCCAAGTTTCCCTTTTCTTAGACATTCCCCCTCAGTTACACTTCAAAGTTTCTTTTACATCTTTAATCCTCTTATAATTGTTTTAAAACTCTTTACATTATACTTCTGTTCAAATTACTGTGTGGTTTCTGTCTCCTGATTGAACTCAGACAAACACACTTAACTTTTAATGATTCTGTGAGTATTTAATAAGTTCATTCAGGGCTTCCCTGGTGGCTCAGAGGTTAAAGTGTCTGCCTCCAATGCGGGAGACCTGGGTTTGATCCCTGAGTCGGGAAGATCCCCTGGAGAAGGAAATGGCAATCCATTCCAGTATTCTTGCCTGGAGAATCCCACGGACGGAGAAGCCTAGTAGGTTACAGTCCACGGGGTCGCAAAGAGTCGGACACGACTGAGCGACTTCACCTACCTATTCAGTCTAAGTATCTACTACAACCCTCCGGCCTTCACTGATTTTCTGATAAATGTTAACACTATTAATACCAAATCCTTATCATTAGTCTTATCTTCATCATCATCAAGAGCTGTAGCAGTGGCATGGATTCCTTTAGAGATGATTACTCATAGTTTTATAAAGGTATCTGTTACTGTTACAGACATAAAAAGCAAACTTATGGTTACCAGAGGGGAAAGGAAAGAGGGAGAGGTATATTAGGAGTTTGGGCTTAACAGATTCACATTACTATATATAAAATAGATAAACAACAAGATCTATTATATAGCACATGGTACTATAGTCAACATTTTTAATAACCTTTGAAAGTGAAAAGTGAAAGTGAAGTCGCTCAGTTGTGTCCGACTCTTTGCGACCCCATGGACTGTAGCCTACCAGGCTCCTCCGTCTGTGGGATTTTCCAGGCAAGAGTACTGGAGTGGATTGCCGTTTCCTTCTCCAGGAGATCTTCCCAACCCAGGGATCGAACCCAGGTCTCCCGCATCGCGGGCAGATGCTTTACCATCTGAGCCACCAGGGAAAACTTTTAATAACCTATAACACAAAATAATCTGAAATATTTATATTATTACTCAGTTATATGTATATAAATGAATCACTTTGTTCTACATCTGAAACTAGCAAAATAATATAAATCAGCTATATTTCAATTTAAAAATGAGAACTCCCTAAACCTGCCTTTCCCACCTGTTGGCCCCTACCCCCACCATTGCCACTGTTTTAGTACTGTGAAAATTAAGTCAATATTACTATCAGGGGAAATCACTTCTAGTAATTAGTATGACCAAGGCAAATCAAATTGCTCTATATTTTAGTGTTTTCATTTTTTAAAAAAAAGGCTTATAAAGTCTGCTTGCCTCCCTGGGTGAATCAAATGAGTTAATTCTTCATGTAACAATGCTTGATGTGTGAAGTGCCATCCCCCTATGAGACCTTATTACTGGGAGGATGTCCATTTAGAAAGAAGTGTCCCCTGTAGCAAAAAGAGCCCCCATCTTAGCCGCCTTTTTATTAAAAGTCAACATCATGAATTTCAGATGATTCACTTTTGAATATGAATCAGTTGCATCATGAATCTTTTTTCTTTCCCTTGGAAGTTCTACCATATCTTTCTATGTATGAAAAACTCATCAAAACTGAATAAAAGGAGAGGAAATTCAGTCTGGATATGACCTATGGTGCTGGAATTTCTGTAAGTACAATAGACGATTAACAGCTAAAGTAATGAAACATCATCTTCATCAAGACATTAAAGGCAAGGTCATACCAGGCTCCTTCAGGCAAATGATGAGGGTCACCCAGGACCAGGGTGGGTTAAATGAGATATTTGCTTTCACAATGTCCAGTGGTATAGAGCATCACATTCAAGTTGATTGGGTCCTTAACCAGTATCCCATCATTGTCTTATTTCCTTCCTTTGTAAATGCTGCTCACATTACACGTACCACTCAGCTCCATCAGTAAAGTGTGGTATGTGCTTGTTTTGTTTATTATGTGAATTAAACACAATCTAGGCCATTATCAATAAAAAATATTAATGCACTCAGTACTGAATATCTTTTACTTGCTTTCAATAAACTCATAGTGTAGTTAGACTTAGTGGCTGGAGCAACTTAGAATTTAAAGTTGCCAGTAGGCTGTGAAAATCTCTCATGGTGATGAGGCAAAGATTTTGTAGGGCTCAGATCACTCTGGAGGATCACATTTTTGGTATGTTCACCCTGAGAAAAACCATGTTTTGTTTCAGGGTCTAGATTGATGCAGTGACTTTTAGAAAGAATGCAGGATAAGGAGAACCCATGCAAGAAAAATAAAAACAGAAAGTCTAATTATCTTGGATCTGACAAGGTATCAGTGAAAATAGCAGAAAACATGGGAACCAGCAGGTAGTAGTTGATTCATTAAAAGTGATGAAAGAAAAAAAAACTGTCAAAGAAGAATTCTATATCTAGCAAAGCTGTGCTACAAAAAAAGTGAAGAAGAAATTAAAAAGTCCCAGATAAAAAATAATAATCAGATAGTCAGATAAACAGTAGCTAAGAGACTTCCTTGCTGGCACATCTGACTTATAGGAGATACTATTAAGCAGTCCTTTATTTTGAAAAGAAAGTACACCATTCATTAACCTGAATGCATGTAAAGAAATAAAGAGCAGCAGTAAAGATAATTGCACAGGTAAATACAGAAGGCAGTATAAATGCATTTTTTGTTTGTAACTGTATTTTACACTATTTGATTTCCTTTCCCCATTTCCCCCTATTTGATTTAAAACAAGTTCATACTGCAGTAACTATAAGCCCAAACTGATGGAAACAATGCATACAGAGATATTTTGTGACAGTAAGTGGGGAATGGAGACCATATCTATACAAAAGCACAGTTTTTTTGTATAGCATTAACATTAATTTGATAGTAATCCAAACTAGATTGGTATAAATAAAGATGTTAACAATAATTCCCAAAGTAAACATTAAAAACTTAAAAATATACAAGAAGAAGGAAGTAAATAATAAAGACAAGGGTGGCAGTAATTGAAACAGAGAATTAAAAAATAATGGAGAAAAATCAATAAAATAAAAAGTTGGATCTCTGAGAAGATCAAAAAAGTTGACAAAAAATTCTGACCAAGAAAAAGGAAGAGAGAGAAGACTCAAATACTAAAATCAGGAATGAAAGAGGAAACATTACTATTAATCTTATAAGAATAATATGAATTATAAGGAAATACTTTCTAAATGACCATGGAAGGCCAATTCACACCCACAAGGACAACAATCAGAAAGTTGGCCAGCACCACGCCTTGGCCAGGATGTGGAGAAACTGACCCTCACTCATTGCTAATGAGACTGTGAAATGTCCCAGCTCCTTTTAAAAACACTTCATCAGTTCCTCAAAAATGAGATGTAGGATTGCCATATGAATTCCTTTCCCAGGGCGTCCAGAACAGACTGTCAGATTCTGAAACCACACAACTCTTATCATCTCCCAGTTGCGGAGGCTGGAAGTCTGAGATCAAGGTGTGCACAGGACTAGTTTCCACAAAGGATGCTGGTGGGAAATCTGTTCCCTGCCTCTCTCCAGGCTTCCAGTGTTTGCTGCCACCATGGCTTGTCCCCAGTGGTCCTCGGTTTGTAAGATACTTCCCTCCAATCTTTTTCTTCTTGCTCACAGTGTTCTCCCTATGTGTCTGTGTCCAAATGTACCCATTTTTATCAATAATTAGTGTCTTGATTCTGTACAATTCCCTTCCTTAGGGAAGCCCTTGGCAAAGCCAGCTGTACATACTGCCCTGGGTTTCAAGGGTAGCCACACTTCATTGGAAAAGACTCTGACACTGGGAAAGATTGAGGGCAGGAGGAGAAGTGGTGGCAGAGGATGAGATGGTTAGATGGCATCACTGACTCAATGGACTGAGCAAACTCTGGAAGATGGTGAAGGATAGGGAAGCCTAGTGTGCTACAGTCCATGGGGTCACAAACAGTCAGACACAAGTGAGCGACTGAACAACAACAACAACAACAACAAACATATTCTTTCAATATGTTTCTTGTGAACATTGTCTTCTTTTTGCAATCTGGTAATTTGTTGTTAGAAATGGAAGCCTGGTACATATGCTTAAGGCAGTGTGAAATGTGTTCCTGTAGGTCTGGATCCTGTGTGCTGGGGAAAGCTATTAAAGTGTTTGGGGCAAGATCCAGTGTGCCCAAAGCATCTTGTAGGAAGATTAATCTGGCTATTGAGTGTGATGTGAGTTAGCAGGAAGCCCTTCCTGACTTTCAGTTGCTCAGGGGGCTCTTTGTCAAATGCATTACTTTCTACAACTGCCATATGGAATTTTTCATCTGGAATAATCTCTAGAGATCTGAATATGGGTGACAGAAGAAATATCTCCTTGTTTTGATAAAAGAAAACCCCTGTTTTCCTTGAAATGTTATTTTTGCCTGATGGGAAATTCTATCAGAATCATAATATCAAGTTTTAGAGCAGGAAGGGAAGGTTTAGCTTAATTTTCTCATTTTCAGATAAGGAAAGTGGGGTCAGGGGGATTTAAATGACTTTTTCAGAGTTATAAAATAAATGAATTCTTTAATATTTGGCTTAGGGAAAAAACCTGTAAGAAATCTGTATATTTCCAACCTATTTTTATTTCCTCTTTATTGTCAACCTTCAGTGATTCTGAATAATTTATCTTCACCTTGATTTAATATGCTTATTTATTTTTGCTCTTTGAATAAGTTTTATTTTTGTTCATAGATTATAACCTTTGAAGTCAGATGCTGTATATTTTACTCATTTATAATTTAACGCTTCACATTGTTTAGAATATTATTTTGCCTGCAGTTACTGCTCAGTCAATGTGAATTAATGAGTGGTCCTAAGACCACTCCCAGTGTGTTCTATTTGTTAGTCACCATAGGCAGTTACTTAGAATCTACGGGATTTTCAAGTGCTTATGTTTGAAACCTGAAAAAACATGTGTTCCCCAATATAAGAAAATCACAAAAATAAAATGCCTAACTGCTCACTAAACATCTGTTAATTATTCATAATTATCCATGAGTTACACATAATAAAGGGCTTCCTTGGTAGGTCAGATGCTAAAGAATCTGCCTGCTCATGCGGGAAACAATGATTCGATCCCTGGGTCAGGAAGATGCCCTGGAGGAGGGCATGGCAACCCACTCCTGTATTTTCACCTGGAGAATTCCCGTGGACAAAGGAGCCTGGTGGGCTACAGTTCATGGGGTCACAGAGTCTGACACGACTAAGCGCCTGAGCACACACACACTCTGTCATGATGTGGATGGAGCTCTTCAAAAGCCGAGCCATATTCTCCCAGTGGAGGCAGGCATCTTTGATAACTGAGCAATAATCCAGATTCACATTATAATCACTAATCATGACTATGTGCTATGAAATTTTTATACAGCGTTTTCTTCTTCTCTGTAGTAAATAACTGTCTGACTTTGTCAACTGTTTTTCTAGGTACCTTTTGCTTCCCAATCTTCCCCATAGGGTCATCTTTTTCCACAGGTGGAGGTGTCCTCCCTGGGTGCCCCCTCCCCCCTCACACCTATTGCCCCTTGGCTGGTGCACAGCTGTGGTTCCAGGGTGTCCCTTCATTCCTGGCTGGACTGACCAGAAGCAGGCTGCAGTCCACGTCTTCCCCTTGCTTGTTTGAGCTCCTCATTTCTCCAAAGGCATATCTTTAAGCTTCTTCTTAAGAAACAGTATGTGGGAGGCAAACTCAATGAAAAAAAATATAGATTTAAAGATGTCGTGACTTCACACTTCAGAAAAGTTTCACTCTGTAAAGTTCTAAGATAAAAATAATTTTCCCTCGAAATTTGGGAGATATTTTTCCACGATTTTTACCACCTTGAAATTTTGATGAGAGACTGACGGCCTGTCTGGTTATCATTTCCTTGTAGATGATGTGCTTTATTTTTTCTTGCAAGAAGACTTTAGAACTATAGCTTTGTCCTTGTTATTCTGAAATCTCCTGATGAGATTTCTTTTACTCTGATTCGATTATAAGTAATTCTCATTCACAGAGAGAAACAAACCCAAGCTCAAATGAGCTTGAACAATAAAGCAATTAACGTGCTCCAATAACAGAGACGTTGACTGCCATCAACTCCCAACTCCTATTTTGGTTCCAGAATTAAAATGGTTTGTCTCTGCATTCCCAGAAAACCTGAAGTCATTAATTGAGGTTTTGTAAGTAGCCAGTCCACTTTTGAACCAATCTCTGTAGCCAGGGAGATGAAAGAGACTATAGGCCCCAGCCCTGGGGCTGGGAGTGGAGTCTTCCTCCCAGGAATCTCAGGGCCTGCATCAGAAATAAAAGACTGTGGGGAAGAAGAGAGGGGGAGAGTGGGGCTCGGGGGCACTTAGCTAATTGCCACAAGAGGTTTCCTTTTCCCTTCCCATTTTTATTCAGGACACTCAATGGAAACTTGTAATACAGAAACTAAAAACTTAAAGAAAAATTATTACTTAGGAAAACCTGCTTGCTCCTTTTCCTGTCTTGTTTCTGTTTGGAATGCTCACCTACTTTTTGCTATTGCTCTTCCCTCCTCTCTTCTTTTAATGCTGTGTCTTTCACTCCTTTTGTGGCCGAAACAATGATGTATCAAGGGTCTTTGGTTCTTCTTCAAGTCCACTCCTGAAACCCAGACAGGGAACACTGCCCAGTGGACAGAAATTGAAATTATTTTTAGTTGTAAGGAGGGAACCACATGTGTTTCATGCAAAGAAGTACAGATTAATTTACTCCAACAAAATCACTGGATCTTGATAAAGATTTAGCTGCTGTGATCCCAGGAAACACTCGGCACCAAGGTGCTTAGAACAGATCTTGCTGATGCCCAAGTCCCTGGTCCACGTCTTATTGTTGTTGGCAAGTAACTCTGAAAGTCCACAGTGCTCCTCTTTTAGCACAACACTGTAAATCAACCATACTCCAACAAAATTAAAAACAAATTAGACAACCAGGGAAACAGCTAAAATCTAAGGCTAGTGGATGATTTGTGCTTTGAAAATGTAACAGAAACTTAAATTATTTCAGATGTCAAAATGACTCCTTACTTTCTGAGAGGTTTATCTATTTTACTTCATGGCTTGTCATCAGAAGCCTCTAAAATCCCATAAAACATTGCACTGACTACTGATTCCCGACCCTCCTCTGAGTTCCTCAGTCTTTAGTCCACTGTTACCCAGCTGACCAGTCTCTGCAGAAGGGTGGGTGTGACTCTCAGGGCTTCAACCTCAACTGAGGGCACAAGTAGACCCCGCCGAGGATACTGTCTGATCCCAGGCAGCACAGTGAGAAAGCTTGGGGCTCCACATCAGAAAGATGGTCTCAGTCAGTGAGAAACTGAGCCAGCTGAATAGCTTCTGATCAGCGTTCCTCTTAGGGCTGATGTCAGCTTTTGGCCATGAACTTGAAGCTATTTGTGTGAAGTTATATATGTATGAAACACAAAGCACTGAAGATGGCTGGAGAGGGGATTAGCAGTGCATCTGATACAAGTGTGACCTGGGGCTAAGTTCATGGGGAAAAATGGTCTTCAGCCCTAAAACACAGTCCTCATTGCAGAGGGGCACGTACTGAGAAGGGAGCAGCAGTGGGTAGTCCCTCAGGGCAGGCAGGAAGGAGGGCTGAGCCTGACCCTGGTGGGAAGGTCTGACGGCTGGAGCTGATGGTCCCACATTTGGCCGTAGAGCCTGAGTCATCTGTGTGTTTAACTCAGCGGGCAGAGCCTGCAGCCACTCGGCATGACCTGCTTGGAGGCCGAGCAGCAAGTGCACATTCTGCCCCACCCCTGGCTCCCAGAGCCTCTGGACCTGCTCTGAGCAGTGGGCCTGATGTTGCCCACAGCCCTGGGACTCCCTTTCTCTCCCACACAGTCCACAGCTTTATTCCACCCCTGGTTTTCCCCATCATTAAGTCCTGAGTGATTCGGGGAAGACAAGCTACAGAGCCGCTCAGAGAATTACTCTTTTAAGTTCTAACTTCTTAACTGGCCTTTGAGTGAAATGATCTGCTTCAGAGAAGAGTTAGGGCACTAATTAGTGTTTTGAAATCCCATTCAAAACCAGGATAATAAGATTCTAAATTCCTAGCTTTGCCTCTGAACTAAATCCTTGAGCTATTTCTGAGTGGTTTCTTAATTTCTTTGTTCTCCACTGCTCAGCATTCATTCATACACTTTGACCTCCCCTTCATTTATCTCATTGCATCCTAAAATGAAAAAATCAATCAGCTTTTCATTAATGTTAAAGAAATGATCAAGAAAGCATAGAAGTGCCCCCACTCCTGCAATGATGTGGATGGATTCAGAGTGAGTCACAGTTCTGTGCTCCGATTTTCTCCAGTCCTCAAATGAAATGATGTAAGTCATACATCACCACCTGCATGTCTCCGAAAGGTAGACTGAATGACATTCTGAAAGTATATCCAGTGGTTAGGCACAAAAGTCCTCTCAAAATGTCAACTTTTATTTCTAAACTTCTTCTCAACTTACATTTTATTCAGATACACTCTTCTTGGCACAAACAATGGTTTCACCAAGTCCAAGAGCACAGATGTTTTCCATGGGCATTCTATGTCATCCAGCTCCTCTCTCCTGGCACAAAACTACAGGATTAGGTACTATTACATTTATTTGAGAGCTTTACTGGTGGCTCAGTGGTAAAGAATCCACCTGCAATGCAGGAGACACAGGAAATGCAAGCTTGGTCCCTGGCTGGAGAAGATACCCTGGAGGAGGAAATGGCAACTCATTCAAGTATTCTTGCCTGAAAAATCTCATGGAGAGAAGCCTGGTAGGCTTCAGTCCATGGGGTTGCAAACAGTCGGACACGACTAAAGCAATTGAATACAAATCTATTTTAAATATAAGCAGAGTGTGTAGCGGGAGTTTCCAGTATTTATTACACTCTGTCAAGTCTTCAAATTTCTATGTAATTACACTACTGATCAGTTCAGTTCAGTCGCTCAGTCATGTCCGACTCTTTGCGACCCCATGAATCGCAGCACACCAGGCATCCCTGCCCATCACTAACTCCCAGAGTTCACTCAGACTCACGTCCATCGAGTCAGTGATGCCATCCAGTCATCTCATCCTCGGTTGTCCCCTTCTCCTCCTGCCCTCAATCCCTCGAGCATCAGAGTCTTTTCCAATGAGTCAACTCTTCACATGAGGTGGCCAAAGTACTGGAGTTTCAGCTTTAGCATCATTCTTTCATTGACGTACTCCTTTTCCTATTTGGAACCAGTCTGTTGTTCCATGTCCAGTTCTAACTGTTGCTTCCTGACCTGCATACAGATTTCTCAAGAGGCAGGTTAGGTGGTCTGGTATTCCCATCTCTTTCAGAATTTTCCAGTTTCTTGTGATCCACACAGTCAAAGGCTTTGGCATAGTCAATAAAGCAGAAATAGATGTTTTTCTGGAACTCTCTTGCTTTTTCCATGATCCAGTGGATGTTGGCAATCTGATTTCTGGTTTCTCTCCCTTTCTAAAACCAGCTTGAACATCAGGGAGTTCACGGTTCACGTATTGCTGAAGCCTGGCTTGGAGAATTTTGAGCACTACTGATAGAGACGAAGAAATACCCCTAATCCCACATACTTGCTGTGTTGACACCATGAACTTGAAAATGAAGGTCCCCTAGACTTTCCCACCAGACCACTCAGGGCAGACACAGCCAACAATGGTCAGTGGAAATCAGAAACCTCCTCTGTAAATTCTTAGCAAGTAAACTCTGTTCCATTATTGTGGGGAACAGAGTATTCACTTTTATTACTTATTAATTACAAAAATGTTCATTAGTTACAAATGTAAAAGGTACTTTTGTACTGGAAAGGTCTGACAGATAACTACCCCCAACAACCAAGGCATTCTCCTGAATTCCACTAAGAAGGGACAGCTGATATAGATGTCCAAACATCATTGCCAGTGTAGCAATCTTGCCCAAAGTGTTTACCGTGAACCTAAACTTAAAGAAAAAAAAAAATGAGGAACTGTTTAAGAAATAACTGGACTTGACTCCTTAAAGGTTCCCTGGTGGCTCAGAGGTTAAAGCATCTGCCTCCAATGCGGGAGACCCGGGTTCGATCCCTGGGTCGGGAAGATCCCCTGGAGAAGGAAATGGCAATCCATTCCAGTATTCTTGCCTGGAGAATCCCATGGATGAAGAAGCCTAGTAGGTTACAGTCCACGGGGTCGCAAAGAGTCGGACACGACTGAGCGACTTCACCTTCACCTTTGACTCCTTAAAAATGTCAGTGATGTAGAATATAGAAGTAGGGAGGCAGTCTTGGATTGAAAGAGGTAGATGCAGTGCAACAGTTTGATAGGATCTGGGCAGTAAAAAGCTGTAAAGCATCTTGCTGTCTTCTTTGACTGGTGACTGTGTATCATCTACTGAGATGCTCCATATACTGTCACCTGCGGGTCTCTTGCTGGCGACTGTGCTGAGGTTATGTAGGATAATGTTCTTGTCTTTGCTGTTGTTCAGTTGCTCAGTCTGTCTGACTCTTTGTGACCCCACGGACTGCAGCACACCAGGCTTCCCTGTCCTTCATCTCCTGGAGTTTGCTCAAATTCATGTCCATTGAGTCAGTGATGTCATCCAACCATCTCATCCTCTGTTGCCCCCTTTCCCTCCTACCTTCAATCTTTCCCAGCATCAGGGTGTTTTAAAATGAGTCAGTTCTTCAAATCAGGTGGCCAAAGTGTTGGAGCTTCAGCATCAGTCCTTCCAGTTGATTCGGGGTTGATTTCCTTTAGGATTGCCCTGTTTGATCTCTTTGCCGTCCAAGGGACTCTCAAGAATCTTCTCTAACACCACAGTTCAAAAGTATCAATTCTTCAATGTTAAACTTTTTTATTGTCCAGTTCTCACATCTGTATATGATTACTGAAAAAATCATAGCTTTGACTATATGGACCTTTGTAGATCCTTGTCCTTAGGTGACACATTTTGGATCTGGGGTATTTGATGAGAACATTATAATGATTCAGACGCACATGCACACAGGTGGTCATGCATTAATAATCATCATCAATTATGGGCAAAATGTATTTAGTTAGTTCAGTTGCTCAGTCATGTCTGACTCTTTGTGACCCCATGAATCACAGCACCCCAGGCCTCCCTGTCCATCACCAACTCCTGGAGTTCACTCAGACTCAGGTCCATCGAGTCAGTGATGCCATCCAGCCATCTCATCCTCGGTCGTCCCCTTCTCCTCCTGCCCCCAATCCCTCCCAGCATCAGAGTCTTTTCCAATGAGTCAACTCTTCGCATGAGGTGGCCAAAGCTTTAGTATCATTCCCTCCAAAGAAATCCCACGGCTGATCTCCTTCTGAATGGACTGGTTGGATCTCCTTGCAGTGCAAGGGACTCTTGAGAGTCTTCTCCAACACCACAGTTCAAAATCATCAATTCTTCGGCGCTCAGCCTTCTTCACAGTCCAACTCTCACATCCATACATGACTACTGGATACATATAGTACAAAATGTATTATTGTACTGTTCTTTCAGTATCTCTGTAGGTTTGAAAATTTTCAAAATAAAGTTGGTGGAAAATCTGTTCCTGCCCTTGGAAATTTACTTTAGGAAATAAATGGCTCAATTTATTCACTTCTATCTTGCTCACAGGTCTTGTGGTGGACCATCACACTCCTGCAGCTAGAGACAAGAATTGTTGTTGTTCAGTCCCTAAGTTGTATCTGACTCTTTGGGACCCCATGGACTGTAGCTTTCCAGGCTCCTCTGTCCATGGGAATCTGTAGGCAAGAATACTGGAGTGGGTTGCCATTTCCTCCTCCAGGGGATCCTCCCAACTCAGGGATCAAACCTGGGTTTCCTGCATTGCAGGTGGGTTCTTTACCATCTGAGCCACGAGGCAATATCCTTTCAACATACTTGAAAGTTGTTTAGAGAGTCAAATGATCTCACCACACACAACACACACACACACACAAATGATAACTATGTGATGGGAATGTCAACTAACCTTATTGTAATTATTTCAGAATGTAAATATATATCAAATCATCACAGTGTATACCTTAAACCCATACAATGTTATATGTCAAATATATTTCAAAAAGGTGGAAAAATTAGCAAAAAAAAATTACTTGAAGAGACAGGTAATCAAAGAAGATATATAAATGGCCAGTAAGCACATGAAATAATACTCAAAAATTAGTCATTAGGGAAATGCTAATCAAGTCATGATTAAATACCACTTCATATCTACGAGGATGAATAAGAGACAAACAGTAACAACTATCATCAAGGACAGAAAGAAAACAGAACCAGCGTACATTGCTGCTGGACTTGTAAAAATGGTGCAGCTGCTTTAGAACGCATTTTGGCTGCCCTTCAAAATGTTAAACAGAGTTTTCTATATGACCAAGCAATTTCATTCCTAGACATATACCTCAAAGGGATGAAAACATACTTCTTAAAGTTTTCTTGATTTGCATATAAATATGCTTCTATCATTTTGTTATATAAATCATGCAATATGTATATGCAAGAATATTCAACCTTTTTAAAATGGAAATACTTTGCTTGGGGATTTTTTAAAGTTGAGAATTGTTTAACTAGACATTAGTATACACTTAAAGAAGTCTGTGTCGTGCAAAATACAAGCAAGTGGAGTAGCTCATGGAAGAGACAGCATCACAGCTGGAAGCTTTGTGACTGTATGTGAGGGACAGACAGTGAGACTGCAGTTGTGATATTAGTGATCACAACTTGGAAACTGAAAAACAGGATCATTTATGAGGCCTTTCTAGGAACAAAAATCAATGAAGCCTAGTTTCAGGGCAGGAATAGAGATTCAGACATACAAAGTGGACATAGGGAGGGAAGGCATAGGTGGGCTGAATTGGGAGATTAACAGTGACATATCCACTAGTATATGACAGCCAGTGGGAAGCTGCTGTATAGCACAGGGAGCTCAGCTCCATGCTCTGTGATGACCTAGAAGGATAGGGTTGATGGGGAGAGTGAGGGAGGGCATATATTTATATATTTATATATATAGGTGATTAACTTCATTGTACAACAGAAACCAGCACAGCATTGTAAAGCAATTGTACTCCAATTAAAAAAAAATTTTAAAATCAGTTGAAAAATGAATTGCCTCTAAAGTAACTAGTGATAAAATAAACAAATGTACCCATTACCAAAAGGTCTATGTAGGAAAAAGAACAATAAAATCCAAGTATGAAACTGTATAATAAGACTAAAACAGTGGACACTGATAGACTGAAATGTGGGCCCCTAACTCTCTTACCTCAACCCACAGTGAGGTGAACAGAGGGTGTGAGATCCTGGTGCTATGGACTAAATTTTCTCCCCTCCCCCACTCCAAGACATTGATCCATAGAGAGGTGGGGCCTTTGGGAGTTAATTAGATTAGGTTTAGATAAGGTCATGGTGGAGGACTGACAACCATGGGATTAGTGTCTTTAAAGAAAAGACTCCAGGGTGTCATCCTTCCACCCTCCCTCCCTTCCTTCTTCTCTCTCTCTTCCTCTGTCCAGCCTTCCATCCCCCTTCTCCCTTCTATCCTTCTTCTCTCTCCTTCTTCCATCCCTCCTGCCAGATAAAAACACTGAAAGAATATAGCCATCTGCACACGAGGTAGACAGCCCTCACCAAAATAACTCAGCTGACCCCTTGATTTTGGACTTTCCAGCCTCCAGAACCATGAGAAATAAACGTCTATGGGATTTTTGTTATTGAAGTCCAGGCTAACACACCAGATGAGGAGATGCAGGTGATATTTCTATGACAAATGCAAATATCAGTGTCTGGGTGACTTACACCAAGTGGTAAATACTTCCCTCTCTTTTATTCTCAGAGCACATATTTGATTAAATATGTATTGGCTGGTTTTGAAAGCTGGACTTTCCTTTGACAAAAGAGACCTCAGGGAGAGTGTCTAATAAAGGCTCATTAGATACAGCAGCAGCGCACAGCAGCTTGGTAACACAAACACGAGAAGAACATCTCAGTGCAGACACTGTGCCCAGGCTTGGATCTGGACAGGGGGACTTAAGAAACAGGGGCTCTTCTGTGTGGAAAGCAAAATGGGCATGCAGGGTGTTGGCCCAGAGCAAGCAGGGATTTTGTAGTCCTAGAATACTGAGTATCACTGTAGACTTCCAAATACTACTGGGGCAGAGAACTGAATGGAAAACAGTTGTTTAGCAAGCCCGGGCATTCACAGCTTGAGACCCCTCCAGTTCTTGCTCCTGGTGGATGCAGAGCATCCATGCAGCGTTTATATCTACCCCCATCGTAATGTGTCCCAGACATCAGCATCCGACATTGCCGCTGCACTGCACATCTTAGACACAGCAGATGTTTGTCTCTTCAGGGGAAAATCCATGTGGAACTTGTTCAAGAATATGGCATATTATTAACTGAAAAACTTTATTTTTAAAAACTATCAGAATAAAACAGGTTGATTTTTAGAAAAATTTTGAAACTTAGAAGGAAAAAAAAATAAACAGTTCTCCTGCAACCTCATTAATGGGAGAAAATCACTATCAAAAAAAGCTTTTCTTCGAAATCTTCTTTTTCCAGCGTGGATTATATAGCTCAAATTTCACTAAACTCGGAAATAAACCTGCCTGCATCAAAAGCTTATCATTCAGAATGATTTTATTACACTGATTCATTGCTCTGTGCCTCTTTAACAAGGAAGAGATCCCAGCTCATTTTTTTTCCCTCAAGCTGCAAAATTAAGCTCCTAAGCTCCCTGGCAGCTTCTCTGTGGTTCAGGTCATTAGTTCTTCTGAAAACACCTAAGGCCTATAAGCTGTGGAGGTGGGAGCATCAGCTCGGGCTGAAATGCTAAATCCCAGGGGGGACAGACCCCACATTAATTCCTGTCTTCAGATTTTCCACCATTGTTTCAGCTCCGGAGCCAGAGTCTAAAGAATATATAAGGCAAGTAGAATAAATGCAACAAGGACCAACAATATTCTAAACACAAGGTTCACTTGGTCTCAAAGTGGACTTCTCATATCTACCCACCCTATCCCACCAGCCCCCAAATCCATTTTCCAATCATTAAATGCCAACCTCCTCTGGCTGGACAGTGAAGGTTTTCACAGAACTATTGGGCCAGGAGCTGAGGAGGTAAACCTCATGCCAGCCCCGGCAAGAGCTGAGAGAACAGATAAGGATCCAGGAAGTGGCAGAGAGAGGGCTGCCCGAGCATCGTTTCAGTTCAGCTCCCTTCACTGTCTCCTGCTTAGGATTTTGCATGGTTTGTAACCGTTTGTAAGCCGTTTTTATCTTCTTGTTCATTGTCTGCCTTTTCCACTGAACTGTTATCTACATGAGAGCTGGGACCCTAATGTTTTAGTAAACACTGGATACCTAGTAACTAGCCCAGTGCCTGGCATACAGATGATGCTCAAATATTCGCTTAGGAATGAATGGACAAAGGCAACTGATTAGCTGGCAATAGATAATGAGGGGATTTTACAAAATGCCTTGGGAAAAAAAACACTAGCTGGGGAGGAGGAAAAATGTCCCCTAAAATTCTAGTCCTTGAGGTGAATAGCTGCAGATTAAATCAATAGTCCAGCTGCCAAGAGTAGTAGGGACAGTTTGGAGCTGATGTAAGCCTATCAGTTTCCAAATCATGTGCAAAATATCTGCATGCAACGTTGCATTTCTGGCATAAAACAACTGATTTCTCTTTATGTCCTAAGAAGACAATTTCAAGCAAAAATACACAGTTCCATCCAGTACGTATGTCTTCACCTTAAACATTTTGATACATGAAATATTTTTAAGAAATCAAGTTTAATGGAAAGAGAAAGGGACTGTTGAGGTTTTTATAGCTCCTGTTGGAAAGCAGACCTAGAGAAGACCCCATGAGTTTTTAAATCACAGTAAAGGAAAACTTAAAACTGAGAAAAGCTTATCTCAAGTTTCAGTTCAGTTCAGTGGCTCAGTCGAGTCTGACTGTTTGTGACCCCATGGATGGCAGCATGCCAGGCCTCCCTGTCCATCACCAACTCCTGGAGTTTACTCAAACTCATGTCCATTGAGTCAGTGAGGTCATTCAACCATCTCATCCTCTGTCGTCCCCTTCTCCTCTTGCCTTCAATCTTTCCCAGCATCAGGGTCTTTTCAAATGTGTCTGTTCTTTGCATTAGGTGGCCAAAGTATTGGCGTTTCAACTTCAGCATCAGTCCTTCCAATGAATATTCAGGACTGATCACCTTTAGGATAGACTGGATCACCTTTTGGAGAAAGAAATGGCAACCCACTCCAGTACTCTTGCCTGGAGAATCCCATGGAGGGAGGAGTCTGGTAGGCTACTAGTCCAAGGGGTCGCAAAGAGTCAGACACGACTGAGCGACTTCACTTTCACTTTCACCTTTAGGATCTCCTTGCTGTCCAAGGGACTCTCAAGAGTCTTCTCCAACACCACAATTCAAAAGCATCAATTCTTTTGCATTCAGCTTTCTTTATAGTCCAGCTCTCACATCCATACATGACTACTGGAAAAACTATAGCCTTGACTAGACGGACCTTTGTTGGCAAAGTAATGCTTCTGCTTTTTAATATGCTGTCTAGGTTGGTCATAACTTTCCTACCAAGGAGTAAGCATATTTTAATTTCATGGCTGCAGTCATCATCTGCAGTGATTTTGGAGCCCAGAAAAATAAAGTCAGTCACTGTTTCCACTGTTTCCCCATCTATCTGCCATAAAGTGATGGGACCAGATGCCATGATCTTAGTTTTCTGAATGTTGAACTTTAAGCCAACATTTTCACTCTCCTCTTTCACTTTCATCAAGAGGCTCTTTAGTTCTTCTTCTCTTTCTACCATAAGGGTGGTGTCATCTGCATATCTGAGGTTATTGATATTTTTCCTGGCAATCTTGATTCTAGTTTGTGCTTCATCCAGTCCAGCATTTTTCATGATGTGCTCTGAATATAAGTTAAATAAGTAGAATTACAATATACAGCTTTGACATACTCCTTTCCCAATTTGGAAGCAGTCTGTTGTTCCATGTCCAGTTCTAACTGTTGCTTCCTGATCCTGCATACAGATTTCTCAAGAGGCAGGTCAGGTGGTCTGATATTTTCAACTCTTTAAGAATTTTCAACAGTTTGTTGTAGTCCACGTAGTCAAAGGCTTTGGCATAGTCAGTAAAGCAGAAGTAGATGTTTTTCTGGAACTCTCTTACTTTTTTGATGATCTAACGGATGTTGGCAACTTGATCTCTGGTTTCTCAGCCTTTTCCAAATCCAGTTTGAACATCTGGAAGTTCACTGTTCACGTATTGTTGTAGCCTGGCTTGGAGAATATTGAGCGTTACTTTACTAATGTGTGAGATGAGTGCAATTGTGTGGTAGCTTGGCATTCTTTGGCATTGCCTTTCTTTGGAATTGGAATTAAAACTGACATTTTCCAGTCCTGTGGCCACTGCTGTTTTCTAAATTTGCTGACATATTGAGTGCAGCACTTTCACAGCATCATCTTTTAGGATTTGAAATAGCTCAACTGGAATTCCATCACTTCCACGAGCTTTGTTTGTAGTGATGCTTTCTAAGGCCCACTTGACTTCACATTCCAGGATGTCTGGCTCTAGGTGTGTGAGCACATCATTGTGATTATCTGGGTCATGAAGAGCTTTTTTTGTGTAGTTCTTCTGTGTATTCTTGCCACCTCTTCTTAATACCTTCTGCTTCTGTTAGGTCCATACCATTTCTGTCCTTTATTGAACCCATCTTTGCATGAAATATTCCCTTGGTATCTCTAATTTTCTTGAAGAGATCTCTAGTCTTTCCCATTTTATAATTTTCCTCTATTTCTTTGCATTGATCACTGAGGAAGGCTTTCTTATCTCTCCTGGCTAGTCTTTGGAACTCTGCATTCAAACGGGTGTATCTTTCCTTTTCTCCTTTGCTTTTCACTTCTCTTCTTTCACAGCTATTTGTAAAGCCTCCTCAGATGGCCATTTTGCTCTTTTGCATTTCTTTTTCTTGGGGATGGTCTTATTCCCTGTCTCCTATACAATGTCACAAACCTCTGTCCATAGTACATCTGGCACTCTATCAAATCTAATCCCTTGAATCTATTTCTCACTTCCACTGGATAATTGTAAGGGATTTGATTTAGGTCATACCTGAATGGTCTAGTGGTTTTCCCTACTTTCTTCAATTTAAACCTGAATTTGGCAATAAGGAGTTTTCATTTTCAGGTTTCATTCTCTCACAAATGTCAGTTTAAAAAAAGTCAGCCTTGGATTTAACAGTCTGATGACTTGGCTCAGCTTGCTGAACATGGATGTTCCTGGGCTGGCAGAGAGGAAGCAGCTGATTTATTAGTCTGGGTGCTGTGACCTTGACCTTGGCTGGTGCTCCAGGAAGTGAGGTCTGAGGAAGTGAGATCTGCCCCAGGGAATGAACCAAAGACACAGTCCATCTGGCCTTCCTGCTCTGATCTGGCCAGTTAGCAGCTCCCCAGATCACAGGGACAAAGCCTGAAGCCCAGCTATGTTCTTATGGACGTTTCTTTGAGTGAGGCTGGAATTAGCTCTCCTTACCTTGGGCTTTAACTTAGCCAAGTTAAAGCCCAAGGTAAGGAGAGCTAATTCCAGCCTCACTTGTGCTTTCCACCCTTTCATCATTGCAGCCTTAAATTTTTAACTAGCTTCATGTAAATGAAATTATAAATTATAGATGCTTCCAATATACATTCTCAATCAATTTTGATTCTGTCATTTCCACTAAAAAAAGAACCTGGGAATAAGTAATAAGCACTACCACCATGACTCAGTTTGGGGCTCATTCATATCTAAGTGACTCGTGGTTTTCAAAGGCATTTGGAGTCACTGGACATCTTTATTTTTAGAAAATCAACTAGAAGTGTTTCCTGTGTGCTAGAAAATTGCTTCCTAAACTTTATATGCTAAAATAACAGGCTTTTTTTTTTTTAATTCAACTTTCATAGAATACATAAAAATCAAATTATTGGAGAAATAAAAAATATATATAATAAACCCCCCAATTTTTAATTAGATTCAACAGATATAAAATTACTCTCAGTGCTCAAATGACTATAAAAGTTTCTGAGGTTTGATTTTTTGCTTATCTTGCTTGCAGACAAATTTCAGTTCATAGAACCACACTATAAACAGCTAAAACACTTTCTAGAATCAACAGAAAACACTTGTAAGGAGAAATGCTTGACTCTTTTTAAGAAAAAATATTTAAAATTCATGACATTGTTTAGCTGTCACAAAACATCTCATTTGCATCTTTAATCCCTTATCTGGTTGCTTTTGCATCTTATACCCAGCTTCAGCTCTGCAAAATGTTTAGTGACTCATCGGGAACAAAGATGTGTGAGCCAATAGAAGACAAATATCCATGGTAGAAAATGTTCTAATTTTTCTCATAGCTTTTTAGAAATTCCTTATTCATTTTTTTCCCCTGTGATTTGACAGTTGAATAGAATATCAAAATTCTTAAAGGAAATAAATAGTATGGGTGTTTTGATCCAGATTTATTTTACCACACTTGCAGAAAATGATCCCAATTATCTTTTTTTCAAGTCTGTCTGTTCTACCAGAGTATTTCCTGACCAATAAAGACTCATTAGAAGGACTAATGCTGAAGCTGAAGCTCCAATACTTTGGCCACCTGATGTGAAGAACTGACTTATTGGAAAAGACCCTGATTATGGGAAAGATGGAAGGCAGGAGGAGAAGGGGATGACTGAGGATGAGATGGCTGGATAGACATGAGTTTGAGCAAGCTCCAGGAGTTGGTGATGGACTGGTGATAGACAGGGAAGCCTGGTGTGCTGCAGTCCATGGGGTTGCAAAGAATTGGACATGACTGAGCGACTGAACTGAACTGAACTGAAAGACTCATTTTGCTTTTTTAAAAAGAATCTATATAGCCAATGTGAAGGGGAAGGTTTTGAAACAGGGTGCTAAATTTTGGACAGTCTTAAATGTCAAGCTAAATAGTTTGAACAAATTCTTTTTTAGACTAAATAATATTTAATAATGTTTGGGATTGAAACATTGATCAAATTTTAAATTCCTTTTTTGTTTTTAGCTGTTTAGACTTTCCCTAAATGAGAACATGTCAGAGATCACATCTGTGTTATAAACAAAGAATCCTGGTGAGTATATTAAAAAAGGCCAACTTGAATATGGCCATGTCAGATGATAAGGTGACAGTGGCCTGTTTCTCCTGGTATTTCTACTGAATCCACCTGCATGAGAGATGCAGTCACATCTGATGCTCTTCATGGTTAGTGAATTTTCAGTCAGCACTGATTTCTAGGCAGCACATAAAAAGTGTTCTTGCTGCTCATGGTTCAGTGCAGGTTCATAAGAGAAGGAAATTTCCACACACGCACACACATACATTGTACACATTCTTAAAAATCAGCAAATTATACCCACTAGGCATTAAATTCCCCAAATGTTTTTCTTCTCTTCTCTCTCAGCCCTCAATGAAAAGTATCAGAGGGGTGATTCTGAGATGAGGGTTTAAATCTCATCCCTTTCTCTGATGCAAAAGGTAGTGTTTCTGGCTGCAACCCACCGTGTCCTCATGTTCTCATGTGATAGTTGAAACTGATCTTTGACCTTCAACAATTTATTAGATATAACTTACAACATTTAGCTGGGTCATGATGGGAACATCTCACTTTTCTTACTACGCTAAAGAATCAGTTCAATTCAATTCAGTCACTCACTTGTTTGAGACTCTTTGTGACCCCATGGACTGCAGCATGCCAGCCTTCCCTGTTCATCATCCACTGAACTTGCCCAAACTGATGTCCATTGAGTCAGTGATGCTATCCAACAATTTCATCCTCTGTCTTCCCCTTTTCCTCCTGCCTTCAATCTTGCCCAGCATCAGGGTCTTTTCCAAGGAGTCAGTTCTTTGTTTCAGGTGGCCAAAGTATTGGAGCTTCAGCTTCAGCATCAGTCATTCCAATGAGTATTCAGGACTGATTTCCTTTAGGATTGACTGGTTTGATCTCCTCACAGTCAAAGGGACTCTCAAGAGCCTTCCCCAAAACCACACTTCAAAAGCATCAATTCTTTGATGTTCAGCTTTCTTTATGGTCCAACTCTTACATCCATACATGACTACTGGAAAAACGAAAGCTTTGACTAGATGAACCTTTGTTGGCAAAGGAATGTCCGTGCTTTTTAATACGATGCCAAGGTTGGTCATAACTTTCCTTCCAAGGAGTAAGCATCTTTTAATTTCATGGCTGCAGTCACCATCTGCAGTGATTTGGGAGCCCAAGAAAATACAGTCTGTCATTGTTTCCATTGTTTCTCCATCTACTTAACATGAAGTGATGGGACTTTGGCCACCTGATGTGAAGAACTGACTCTTTGGAAAAGACCCTGATGCTGGGAAAGATTGAAGATGGGAGGAGAAGGGGATGACAGAGGATGAGATGGTTGGATGGCATCACTGACTCAATGGATATGGGTTTGTGCAAGCTCCAGGAGTTAGTGATGGACAGAGAAACCTGGCATGCTGCAGTCCATAGGGTCACAAAGAGTGGGACACGACTGAATGACTGAACTGAACTGAACTGATGGGACCAGATGCCATGATCTTAGTTTTTTGAATGTTGAGTTTTAAGCCAATTTTTTCACCCTCCTCTTTCACTTTCATCAAGAGGCTCTTTAGTTCCTCTCTGCTTTCTGTCATAAGGGTGGTATCATCTGAGGCTGTTGATATTGATTCCAGCTTGTGCTTCATCCAGCCCAGCATTTTGAATGATGTACCCTGCCTTTAAGTTAAATAAGCAGAGTAACAATATATAGACGTACTCCTTTCCCAGATTTGAACCAGTCTGTTGTTCCATGTCCAGTTCTAACTGTTGCTTCTTGACCTGCATACAGATTTATCAAGAGGCAGATAAGTTGTCTGGTATTCCCATCTCTTGAAGAATGTTCCACAGTTTGCTGTGATCCACACAAAGACTTTACATAGTCGATGAAGGAGAAGTAGATGTTTTTCTGGAATTCTCTTGATTTTTCAATGATCCAAGGGATGTTGGCAATTTGATCTCTGGTTCCTCTGCCTTTTCTAAATCCAGTTTGAACAACTGGAAGTTCATGGTTCACGTACTGTTGAAGCCTAGCTTGAAGAATTTTGAGCATTACTTTGCTAGTGTGTGAGATGAGTGCAACTGTGAGGTAGTTTAAACATTCTTTGGCATTGCCTTTCTTTGGGATTGGAATGAAAACTGACCTTTTTCAGTCCAGTGGCCACTGCTGAGTTTTCCAAATTTGCTGACATATTGAGTCCAGCATTTTCACAACATCATCTTTTAGGATTTGAAGTAGCTCAACTGGAATTCTATTACCTCCACTAGCTTTGTTTGTAGTGAGGTTTCCTAAGGCCCACTTGACTTCAAATTCCAGGATGTCTGGCTCTAGGTGAATGATCACATCATCACGGTTATCTGGGTCACCCGAAGACTAAATTTCTACAAAATTCCATTTTGAAAGCTCTTTCTTCTGTAGTTCATAAAATATTTTTTTAAAATAAAAGTTACATGTATGTCTTTTACTGTGATAACCTTTAACATGAACCCAAGCTTTGGAGTCATGAATCATTTATTCTAACATCATTCTAGTTTTTCTGTGTCTCTAACTGCCTTCCCTTGCTCACAGAGCTCAGGACTCTTGCAGTGTTTGGGGTTCTCTTTTCTTGCTCCTTTCCATAAAGAAAGGCTTCCCTGGTGTCTCAGACAGTAAAGAATTCTGGCTACTGTGAATAATGCTGCAAGATTTTAAAGTGGAAAATTTCCCTGTAAACACCTAATAGAAAGGAAGTCGATTAAAAGACAAGGTATGAACAACATAAAGGAGTATAAACGAAGGGACGATGAATTACTGTCTTGATTTCCTGGAAGTTCAGTTCAGTTCAGTTCAGTCGCTCAGTCGTGTCCGACTCTGCGACCCCACGAATCGCAGCACGCCAGGCCTCTCTGTCCATTACCAACTCCCGCAGTTCACTCAGACTCACGCCCATCTTGTCAGTGATGCCATCCAGCCATCTCATCCTTGGTCGTCCCCTTCTCCTCCCGCTCCCAATCCCTCCCAGCATCAGAATCTTTTCCAAGGAGTCAACTCTTCACATGAGGTGGCCAAAGTATTGGAGTTTCAGCTTTAGCATCATTCCTTCCAAAGAATTGTTGTTGTTGTTGTTTTCTGTTACATTGCAAAGCATGAGGGATCTTAGTTCCCTGACCAGGGATCAAATCTATGCCCCCTGAATTGAAACCCAGAGTCTTAACCCCTGGACAAGGCAAGTCCTTTCTATTCTTCTTGAAGGAAAAATATCCCACAAATGCCTACAGTCTCTTGTCTGTGTATCCTACATTTCCCACCTTTTCTTCCCTCCTGGGCATGTACACTCATTTGTCCACTCCAACTTAGCCTGCTTATCAGAGTTCCCTTTAGCCAGGGACTATCCACATTCTTCCCAGGTAAATCTGAAAAAACTGTGAGTCTATTATACACCCTGAATGGACATGAATTTGAGCAAACTCCAGGGTGTAGTGAAGGACAGGGAAAGCCTTGGACAGGTGCTGCAGTCCATGAGGTCCCAAGGAGTCAGACGTGACTCAGCAACTGAACAACACTTGTATAATCCAAGGGGGTCATTGATTGACAGTCTTGATTGACAGCCGCAGGTTATATAACAAGATGCTCTACTGCACATATCTTTCCCATAATTCAGTCTTATAATTATATGTATGTATTCATGGGATATTTATGAACAGATAATGAGCCCAAGGGCCACAAAGGTTACTTTAATACAGGATAGTGTGAGGGGTGCGCATGTGCCAGAGTGTGAAAACTCCTGCCAGGTGGCCACTGGGGGAGTTTTCTGGCCCCTGACCTATTTTGGGAGGACTGATAAGAGTGTTGGGGCAAGGCTGGTAAATTGCTTGGTGGGATTAGGTGGCCATTGGATGGTTAGGTGAAGGGGCCACCTCTCGTTACTCTCAGCTAACTTCCTATCAAGCTGAGGTCGGTGACCCCTCTCACACTTCTCCCTCTACTGGCACAATTTCTCTCATAAAATAGGAATGATGGCACTGCCTTTATAGACATCTCTGTGGTGAATCTGATTATTTTAGCTCCCTTGCTGGCCTATAACAGCCCTTGTGGCAGCTCAATCATGTGGCATTTTGAATTGATTTTAAAACGGGCAGAAACACTGACTGCTGTTCTTAATTTAAAATTATTTCATGCTTAAGGCCATAGTCAATACCTATGGCGATTCAAGGATTAAATGATGCACAAATGGGAGATTTCCAATAGTTATACTGTTTTCAGTTAATATTTGAAAGTGGATAAAACATGTCATCACCAGGCTTTTAGAGAGAAAGACTAATGACTGCTAACTAAGCCTTGGGAAACCTACAGAACACCCAGGGAGGGTCATGAGCAAGAGTTTCCAACCAACTGGGAGCAGAAATACTGAGTCCACTTGAAAACATCAAGCCATGATACACCATTTATTTTCTGTTTTAATTGAAGCATAATTGCTTTACAATGTTGCATTGGTTTCTGCTGTACAAGGAAGTGGANCAAGAGTTTCCAACCAACTGGGAGTAGAAATACTGAGTCCACTTGAAAACATCAAGCCATGATACACCATTTATTTTCTGTTTTAATTGAAGCATAATTGCTTTACAATGTTGCATTGGTTTCTGCTGTACAAGGAAGTGGATCAGCTATATGTATACGTATATCCCTTCTCTTGTAGACCTCCCTCCTACCCCTCTAGGGCATCACAGAGCACAGAGCTGAGCTTCCTGTGCTGTACAGCAATGTTCCACTAGCTATCTGTCTTACATAGAGGAGTGTAAATATGTCAACCTCAGTCTCCCGATTTACCCCACCCTTCCCTTCATGTCCTCATGTGCCTCCTCTACATCTGTGTCTGCATTCTTGCCCTGGAAATAGGTTCATCTGTGCCATTTTTTTCTAGATTCCACATATATGGGTTAATATACTATATTTGGTTTTCGTTTTCTGACTTACTTCACTCTGTATGACAATCTTTCTACTTGTTTTTCCCTAAATATTGAGATTTTAAGAGAAACATTAGGCTGATACAAAATACCAGCCTTCTCTTCAGCTTGGCAGGCTCTTTCCTTACCTGCACAAACCTTCTCTGACCCTCTTTGAGGCATTCTGATAGCATTTAGTCTTCATAGAGTAGTGAAACAAAATTGCACAAAGACATGAGAAAGCCGTTGAATTCTTTTTGGTGCCAATCAGCTATTTTCCTAGAAGTACTAGTGAACTCTTTTACTACTTTGTTGGATCAAAATCTTTGTTGAAACAAAATCTTCTACCCTGTTATTTTTTTGGGTACCAGCCCTCAGCCTGTTCTTGGACTACTTATGCAACAAAACGATAGCCCGAGTGCACTGTTCTTTCTCAGGCACCAGCTGGGAGTTTTACAAACATTTTCTCCAAATGCCACATGACTTTTCATCTTCCTGTCCTGCTTTTACACATGCATCTGTATATTCTATATTATCTGGGGGATCTTCTCCTTAAAATTATTATTTTTAGCTTTTTATTTTGTATTGGAGTATAGCCAATTAACAATGTCACTATAGTTTCAGGTGCGGGGCAAACGGACTCAGCCAAACACATGTATCCATTTTCTCCTAAACTCCCCTCCCATTCAGGCTGCCATATAACATTGAATAATTATTTTAAGAAAATAGATAATTCAGACTCTGTCCATTCAACAGTTCTTAATTAAACTATGGTGAAGAAAGAAGCATAGCTGAGAGGGCCTGTTTGACTTTCTGTGAAATAAGAGAAGAATAAAGTCATATCTGGTGATCACTTGCAAGCATGTCAGCTGAATACTCTAGAGATACATAGTTTGCAATGAGGTTAGTTATAAAAATTCAAATCGGAATTCTTGTATGAAATGGTATTGTTGTGAAATCCCTAGAGAACAGTACTGGGTAAATAATTCTGGCTTACTGTATAGTTGTAGAAAAAGTATGTAAATTAATTAGAGGAAGCCCTAGAAAATATCATCTTCAGCTTCTTTGGCATCAGTGGCTGGGGCATAGACTTGGATTATTGTGATGTTGAATGGTTTGCTAGGAAACAAACCAAGATTGCTATGTCATTTTTTGAGACTGCACCTGAGGACTGCATTTCAGACTCTTATTGACTATGAGGGCTACTCCATTTCTTCAAAGGGATTCTTGCCAACTCTTTGGAAAAGACCCAGATGCTGGGAAAGATTGAAAGCAAAAGGAGAAGGGAGCAGCAGAAGATGAGATGGTTGGATAGCATCACCGACTCGATGGACGTGAGTTTGAGCAAACTCTGGCAGATAGTGAAGGACAGGGGAGCCTAGCGTGTTGCAGTTCACAGGGCTGCGAAGAGTCGAACACGACTTACTGACTGAAAAACAACAACTGGAAACCATCACCTGCAAAGGAAGCTTGGTGTATGGTCTAATGTTCCTGGGAAAGTGGAACGTGGAACTGTATCCAGAGTAAGTTGTAAGAAGGGTCAGATCCTGTATCAGAAGTAATGTTTACAAAGAAGGACTAGAAACACGTGGGAGGAATCGATATCCATGGAAGAAGAGGATGAGACCATTTTTCCAATGTTTCAATGCTTTCCTCGTCATTCTAGAAGGACAGAACCTATATGTGTATTAATCCTTTTGTTTCACATGTACCTCTGTTGTGTTATAATATCAGATTTTAAGAACTACATAAGCAGTATAGTCAGACACTTTTGTGAGAAAATATATAAGAAGGTGAGTTGTCCTGCAAGGGGAGTTAATGCTGGTGAACAATATTGCAATTTCCTGAAAATGGAAATAAACATATTGGAAAGCAAACCTTTATTCTGTTCTGCCAGAGCTCCCTGTAGTTTACCCAACAATAATACACACAACTCATCTTCATTTTTTGAGAAAACTATAGGCAGAAATCCTGTAAAACTTAGCACTAATTATTACATATTGTTGCTATAGATGAATCCAGACATTAGCTCAAATTATGATTATGTGGCCTTAATGGGGCCTCTGGGTGTGCAGACATCAGCACTTTGGGTATATTTCTCTTCTATCTGAAGAGATGTCTAGAAAGAGAATAGCAGGTCATTTTTCTACTAAACTAGGCTGAGCAAATATGAATGGAATTGTGTGTGTTCCTGAGTACCAAGATGGGATCTCGTTATTTCTTGTGATGAGCACCATAGTTAGACAATATTTTGCAAAGTTAATGAAAGAAAATACTGTGTTTAGAATTTTTAATGGGCTTGAAAGAGAAAAAGCAGAAGCTTTCATAACATTGCATAGTCAAAGATTCTCAACTTTTACTGTGATCAGTATCCACCAGGAAATGTACTTAAAATGCATAAACTCATTCCTGGAGATTCTGTTACAGTATCTTTACCTTGGATAAGAGCAGGAAGCCACATGTTTAAAGAGCATCCAAGGGTTTCTGGTGTGTGCTCTTTTCTTATGACACTTTCAGAAACACATTCCTGAACACTTCTGAGTAGAGATGGTGGGGAGCAGCCAGACCACAAAATCTCTGCCTGGAACTTAATGAAACAGCAACTGTGGCATTTGAAAACTTGCTAGCAACACCCAAAGAGGGAGCACAGCCTCATGCTGCCAGCTTGGCAAAGGGGCAGCTAAGAGAAGAAACACAGATTTTTAAAAACGTTATATTTATTTGTTTGGTTGTGCCAGATCGTAGTCACAGCAAGCAAACTCTTAGTTGCGGCATGTAGAGTCCTCAGTTTCCCGACCAGGGATCGAGTTCTGACCCCCTGTTTTGGGAGCGCACAGTCTAGTAACAGCAAATTTATGGAACTTAGGAAAGACTCTCATTTCTAATTTTCTTTATGAGATAGAGAGGATGTTGTAAAGCAAAGCCTTTAGGAACAATTGGAGTTGGGGAATGATTCAAAGCTAATAACTATCTTTATTTGAAAATAAAATATATACCCACTTGATAAGGTGAACCCTGACATACTCACATGCATCCCAGAAGGAAATATAGAGCCCTGTCTCTAATAAGAACTCTGCAAGGTCTTCTCTGGGCCCCACAGAATACTTGCCCCCACTCCACGGTATCCCAGCTTAGGCCTCAACAAAACAGGTGAAATAGCAAATAGCCAGTTAAAATCAGACCTAGGGGGAGGAGGATGAATTAACCTGCCCTGAAATTAGAGAAAACAGAAAGTCGGGACAGGGGAGTTTGTTTTAGTGCTGATCAAGATGAAAAGAGAGTTTATGGCAAATTTGTTCACATTATGTAAAGCAGGGATGGTAGGGAGGAAAAGATGCAGGACAAGATCAAGAATCGGGGCTGGAAAAAAATGAAAGAAGAGGAAGTACTTCTTGAGTCTTTCATGTTCCAGAAGAATTTAATAAGGTCTTAATATCATGAAAACTGGAGCTCAAAGGAAAGATGGTTCAAAAACAGAATGACATTACAGTGGAGAGTTTTAAGGACTTATATTAATACTTTATTTTTTTATACTAATTGCCTACCTTAAATACATTTAGATAGACTGAAGTTAGCTAGATAGAATAGAGTTAGCAAAATTTTAATCTATTAAGACTGGAGAATGATAAGATAATATGATATGAAAGGCTGCCTCTTAAATCAGTGAAGGAAAGATAAACTTCTGAAAAAGAAATGTTCAGATAACTGGAAACAATGTGATAAAAGATGAAATTGAATCCATTTTCCCCAAACATGATAAACCAAATTGTTGAAAGAATTAAATGGAAAACTAATGAACTAATGAACAAATAAATAATACCTTAAAAGTATTAGAAGATGAGTGAATCTCTTAAAAACCTGGAAAAGGAACCCTTTTCTATCTGTAACTCACAAATCAGAAAGTGAAAAGTGAAAGCTGCTCAGTCGTGTCTGACTCTTTGCAACCTCATGGATTGTACAGTCCATGGAATTCTCCAGGCCAGAATACTGGAGTAGGTAGCCTTTCCCTTCTCCAGGGAAGCTTCCCAAACCTGGGTTTGTTTGCACCCAGGTCTCCCACACTGCAGGAGGATTCTTTACCAGCTGGGCCACAAGGGAAGCCCAACAGTACTGGAGTGGGTAGCCTATCCCTTCTCCAGCAGATGTTCCTGACCCAGGAATTGAACCAGGGTCTCCTGCATTGGAGGTGGATTTTTACCAACTGAGCTAAGAGGAATACCAGAAGTAATGGAGAAAAGGATAAACAAATTCTACTAAAACAAACTTAAAACACCTCTACCTGAAAAAAATCAAAATAACAATATAATAAATAAGATACGAAAAAATTATTCATAATTCACATCCCAAAGCATTGTTATTCCTAAGAACATTTCCAAAAGTAGATCAGAAGACTATAAAAGTGGAAGAAAAATTGTACAGAATAATGGGGAAGAGAGAAGAACAGATAATTTACAAAAGAAATGCAAGTGGCCTTTAAAACTGAAAAGATGTTTAATCTAACTTATTATTAGAGAAATTAGAGTAAAAAATTGTGTAAGAGAAATTCAAAGTGACCTCAACTTCTTTCCTTGGAAAAGTTTTGCTGACAATTACTTCCTTGGCAGAATCCTGCTATTAAAAAAAGTCCAGAATACTAACAAGATCCCTCTAGACCAGAGTCCAACCCACAAGGCTCTTTTTCAGAATAATGTTTCAAGATAAAAAAACATAAGTTTACAAAAGAACTGTGGTGTTGGAGAAGACTCTTGAGAGTCCCTTGGACTGCAAGGAGATCCAACCAGTCCATTCTGAAGGAGATCAGCCCTGGGATTTCTTTAGAAGGAATGATGCTAAAGCTGAAACTCCAGTACTTTGGCCACCTCATGTGAAGAGCTGACTCATTGGAAAAGACTCTGATGCTGGGAGGGATTGAGGGCAGGAGGAGAAGGGGATAACCGAGGATGAGATGGTTGTATGGCATCGCTGACTCGATGGACGTGAGTCTGAGTGAACTCCGGGAGTTGGTGATGGACAGGGAAGCCTGACATGCTGCGATCATGGGGTCGCAAAGAGTTGGACACGACTGAGCGACTGAACTGAACTAAACTGAGCAAAGGAAAACTTAAAAAAACAAAAACAAAACTGCTTCACCCATCAGACTGAACGGCATCTAGAAGTGTGTCAGACTGTGAGGAGAAGCCTGGGGGACACTGTGCTGTCATAATTGTGATGGGGGTGCAAACTGATTCAGCAGCCACAGAGAGGAGTATGGCAATGCCAAGTAAAACTGCCTGCTTAGTCACTCAGGTGTGTCCGACTCCACGACCCCAGGGACTGTAGCCTGCCTCCTCTGTCTGTGGGATTTCCCAAGCAAGAACATTGGAGTGGGCTGCCATTTCCTTCTCCAGGGGATCTTCCTGACCCAAGGATGGAACCCACATGTCCTGCATTAGTAGGCAGATTCTTTACCACTGAGCCACCTGGGAAGCCCAAGTAAAATTATCTAGAGAGATTTAAAGACAGAAGAAGTGACAGAGCTATCTTAAACTTCAACCAATAACGAGACCCTTAAGAACAAAATTACACTACTGTTTTGAAACTATTATATATGTAATAGGATAAAGCAAATAATTATGTGAATGATATTAAGAACTTAAGCATAAAATCCAGGATGCTATGTAAAAGATGATAATCTTAAATTTGAATTGGAAGTATCCATATGAACTCATTATGTAATTTTCTTTTAATAATGTCCATTTCCCATCACTCTGTACTGGAAAGGCCCAGAAGCAAGGACTAATTCAGTTACAATGAGCATGCCTAGTTTTCAAATTGTGGTCTCTTAATAGTATTTCCCACGAAAAAGAACCAAGACTCCTTGACAAAGAACCAAGGATCCGAAGTCTGGGGCAGAAAACGCATGAGTCTGGAATAGAGTGGAACTGAAAGCAGAGGCACTAATGAAGAATTCTGGGGTCATAGGCACACACGAGCCAAATGAATGCACTCTATCAGCCAAAACTGGGACAAAGGAAGCGTTCAGAAAGCAGAGACTATGATGAATTGAGACCCTCCGAGTGTGCTAAAATCCATGAGATGCTAATGAAAGCAGATGAACCCAAGCTTTACTTAACTCTGGAGGTTATTAGGCCATCACTGTATTCTGAAAATTGGCAAATAAAGGGAAAGGATCAGGGATTTCTCCTGCTCTCCCCATAAATCATGCAGCAGAGTAACAAAACATTTGTTAATAGAAATTCTTCTTTATGGAAAAGCCCCGATTATTAGAAGGACGAGCAACACATCATCATTTTGCAAACCCAAGTGAAAGGAAAGAAACAGACCAAACAGCCGTCACAGGCAGCTGACAGTACCCTCAGAGGAAAGTCTGATGGGAATCTGCAGGGGCTGGATCAGGCTGTTGATACTGGGATCCTTTGTTAGATGTTAACATCACAAAAGAAGGGGCGATGGTCCACTGTGTGCTTCCTGACAGCACTCAAGGGAAAATACACAGCGGCACCAACAAGAGTTCTTACAAAAAAAATTGAAGCTGAATCTGATAGTCTCTAGAACCCAATGAGCAGATCAGTGAAAGGGAAGGAGTTAATGGATGTATAAAAAGACATTACAGGGGTTTAGTTAGAAAAATCTAGGTGCAAAAAAATCCATAAACAATGACTTGGCTTCATTGCTATGAGCTCTCCTTGCAGAACAACCTGCCCTCTGTTTGCTCCAGAGGGTCCAAGTTACCTCTGTTTGTTTAGGTGTGTAGGACAGCACTGATCTGGCTCAAAACATTTGTCTGTTAATAATATGAGCATCCTATCATCAGCCTGGTTCGCTTAACAAGTACACAGCTATCACAATCCTGTGACAATCTAGTGTTCTGGGTATAGACCTGCACTACAATATTGTTTTTGGTTTTATTATCATTATTATAATAAATAACAAATTATAGCAACAATAATTATAACACCTTATTAAGTTTTATTATGCCCCTCATTTTTATTATAATAAATTATAATAGTAATGGATTATTATAAAATATTATTATTATTCAGTTCAGTTCAGTCATGTCCAACTCTGCGACCCCACGAACTGTAGCACACCAGGCTTCCCTGTCCATCACCAACTCCCAGAGCTTGCTCAAACTCATTTTCACTGAGTTGGTAATTATTATTATTAGGTTTTATTATAATTCTTACTGCTTTCCTCTGGTGTGACTGGACTGGGAGAATTCAGGATTTCACAAAGCAACATGAAAACTCTAATATGAAAGGAAATGAATATCTTTATCTTAGTACTAAAATTTCTTACATCTGTTACATTTATGGACAATTTATTTTTAATCACTGGAGGATGTACCATCCTCTTCTAATTTGATTGATGTCCTCTCTAAGGCTCTGAGCCAAGGGCATTTTTAAACTCACCACAGACACTTTCACTGCTTTTCTAGTCTGTTACTATTTCTATCATATATTAATGCTGCAACATAGAACAGGGAACTTGATGAGAAGGCTAAAATACAATGTCTCTATCTTATTTTCATATATTATAAGAAAATCTCAGTCAATATCCCATCCTATCTCATTATATCCAATTGTTATATAAATACTGTTTATTTAATGTCAGTGGACAAGGGACTTCATTGGTGGTCCTTTGCATCCACTGCAAGGGACTTAGGTTTAATCCTCGGTCGGGGAGCTAAGATCCCACATACACTTCGAGCAGTCAAAAAGAAAAAAAAAAGGGGGGGGGGCAGTGGACGAGTTCTTGGAACACTGGCTTTTAGATACATTTCCCCCTTTAGAAAGAGATGCTCTATGGCTGACTCAAAGCTTTCCAAATTTGAAACAATGCTCATATTAACTCAGTATTTCAATAAATGAATAGAGCAGGAGTTAGAACTATGCTGGTAATGGTCTTCCAAACCACTTGATCTTTATCTAAAATTGGTAAAGACACGGCCCCCCAAGTCATATGCAATTGAAGGGGATCTGTCATCTAGCCTTCAGGGAGGGCAAACGGCATCTGCATTCACTTCTGGGCAGGGTCATTCTCATCTGGGCAGGGTCTGATAAGCACCAGCCCGTTCAGTGATGCAGGCTTCCTTGACTGAACACTCAGCTTGGTTATCAAGCAGGATTAAAAAGCAAGCACAGGGAAAGACCTAAAATTGCTGAAGGAAAAGATGAGTGCTGGCCAACTCAATGAGGAGCCCCATCAGAACCAGAAAGTGGATCCAAACTTGGTGAGGGTCTCCTTCACAAGAGGCAGATGGGAGGCAAAGGGTGGTGGAGACACCTCCATCCGCTTGTTTGCAAACATGGGAAACTGGGCAATGCGGCTCTACATCTCTGTTTAAAATGGAAGAGGTGGAGGCTTCTAAAGGCAGGATGTGGGGAAGATGAACGCACAGGAGAGAAACACTGAAAAGAAACAAGCAGGTCTTGGCCAGAAAGATGGATATAGTGCTGTCTCCGCTTCTGGGAGTTTTAAACATTTCTTCCTGTCCAGCAGCATCCACAAATGATGGGAAGGCTTCACTCACTCGCCCACAGAACAGAGATTGTATTCGCTGTCAGCAGCTTCCCCAATAGGCACGTTGAGAGGATTAATGAAGATCCGGGTGCTACACTGATCGTTGCCATAGAAATGCGTAGATAAGCAGAGCCGTATAAAAGATGTGCCAAATGCAATACTTTTTATCCCCTGGCTGACAATAATGGGGAGGCAGAACGTCTCTTTGCATTAAGGAGCCCGACGGATTAGCTGGAACACAGCCTCTGTGCTCCCGCCAGCCTCTGCTGTGTGTGTGTGCAGTTTTTAGATCCAGGCTGTCAGTCTGGATCTAAAAGGGCACTGGCAGAACTGATACAGCTCAACACAGCAGTAGATGTTACTGACCTCAGGCAACCTCATAGCTCAGCAAATGACCAGGACATCAAATAGTCACCTCTGCCAACACAGCGTCTTCATTAGCAATGTGCTATTTTCTCTGTTTCTATTTTTCCTGGTTTACAGCAGTGCACAGGGCATTTTCCCCCCTACTTTTTCTGCTATAATCTGGAAAATAAATCTAAGACCCTGTTTTTTCATCAAATATCCACATAAGTCCATTCTACATCCGCCTGAAATCTTACACTTGTGTCTCCTGGTTTTAAAAGACCGGGAATAGAATGGATAAAGAAGATATGGTATAGATATAAAATGGACTATTATTCAGCCATAAAATGGAACAAAATTGGGTCATTTGTAGAGAGGAGAATGGGCCTAGAGAGTGTCATATGGAGTGAAGTAAGTCAGAAAAACGGACATTGTTTATTAACATATATATGTGGAATCTAGAAAAGTGGTATAGATGATCTTATTTGCACAGCAGAAATAGAGATATAGCTGTGGAGAACAAATATACTGATACCAATAAGGGAAGGTGGGAGGTGGGATGAACTGGAACATTGGGATTGACACATATACACTATTGATACTGTATATAAAACAGATAACTAATATAAATACATAAATTTTATATTTATATTTTAAATGTATGTAAAATAGATAACTGCATATAAAATAGATAATTAATCTACTGTATAGCACAGGGAACTCTAGTTAAACTACAAAAGGAGGGGTTATATGCATACATATAGCTGATTCATTTTGATATGTAATAGAAACTAACAGGGGCTTCCCAGGTGGCATTAGTGGTAAAAAGCGCACCTGACAGTTTAGGAGACTTAAGAGACACGGGTTTGATCCCTGCATCAGGAAGATCCCCTGGAAGAGGAAATGGCAACCCACTCTAGTATTCTTGCCTGGAGAATCCCATGGAGAGAGGAGCCCTGTGGACTACAGTCTATGGGGTTGCAAAGAGTTGGACACAACTGAAGCGACTTAGCAGCAGCAACAGTGGAAGCTAACACAACATTGTAAAGCAACTAACTCCAAGAGCGATTAATTAATAGGAAGGTGTTAGAGGGGGGAAAAAACTGGTTGGGAGTCACACCAGCCCAGGAAGAGAGAAGGATATTCAAGGAGGGGAAAGTGGCTTCCCCCCACCCCATAGTCTCAGGACTTCACGGCTTGGGCTGTCCCCCACTCAGACTAAACCCCCATTTCAGAATGATGTGGTTGACAGGGAATACCTAGGAAAGAGAATAGAAGACAGCAGCAAGGGTGGTGTCTGCTGAGTGATTTTCAGAGGGAGGGCCTCCCTCCTATAGCCTGGTGCTGGTCTCACAGAGCCCATTTGGGCTTGAATTATCTTCATGCAGTTTGGAGTGACAACATCAGCGTTTCATGTGGACGCATGCATGGGGCAGGCAGTGCACATGTCTGGTATGGTAATGGATGGGCAGGCAGTGCATGCATCTGCTGTGGTAAAGCAGGGGATGACCACTGTTGTCTGATGTAGAGGCAAAGTCATATCTGTGAGCAGGGAGAGCAGGGCTGGGGTCAGGCCATCCCCTCTTTTGGGGTCAGAGGTGAATGAAGGCCGCTGTCTGAACACCACCGTGGAGCCCACAGTCAAGGCGAGCCCTGAGCGTCTCCAGTTTAATCAAGGAAAGCAGCCCAAAGACAGCCCGCCTGGTGATGCTGTGCAGACTCGAGAGACTGTGCATCCCTAGACGTCTCACTCCTCCTTCAGCTAAAGCTCTCCTGTAGCGAACACACAGATCTGCAACAGCTGTGACAGCTCCCTGGAGTTGTGCAGGCTGCTACCTGACAGGGCAGCATGGAGTGATCATCGTGCTGCAGCTGCTCCAGAGATACAGCATCCGCAAGGACACCTACGTGACAGAGCCGGTGGTCAGGAAGAACCAGACACCAGCACCAGTGTTCAGCAACAGGTGGGTCAGTCTCAAGATTACCAAGCCAGTCTGGGTGCTGGGATCTTCACTGGCCTAGATCAGCCCCAGGGAGGACCTGTCTGGTCTTGTAAGGATCCAGACCCTCCTGTATGAGCATTTGGAGGTGACAGGACAGACTCAAGAATTAATGAATGTGTCTGTAGAGAACACATCGGTTCTCCCAAATGCTGATCTTAGAACAAAAAGGGGAGTCTGAAAAGTAATGAACTTAGCATTTGCTTCAAGGATTTAGTAAAAGAATAGCCAAATAACCCCTAGGTCAGGTGAAAGAAGAAATCATGAAGAAGAAGCTGGGACTTCCCTGGTGGTCCAGGGGTTAAGACTTCACCTTCCAATGCAGGGGGTGCAGGTTCGATCCCACACACCTCAAATCCAAAGCAAACACAAAACATAAAATGGAAGCGATATTGTTGCAAATTCAATAAAGACTTTAAAAATGGTTCATATTAAAAAAACATCTGAAAAGAAGAAGAAACTAACCCCGTCAGGAGAAGTGTGTTTGTTGGGTCAACCAGGGTTCCAGACCTGTGTTTCTCTCTCTCTATTATCAGTGTCTGCCTCTGTCCCTGTCTTTCTAAGGCACGTGTTCTTTATCTCAGACACACGCACACACATACATACTCACACATTGCATTCTACAAACCATCTGTCCTTTGCTTTAGGGTGGAATTTGCACTTCTGATCTAATTATCAAGGTTTAAAAGCATAAAAATAGATTTGTCTGAAGTTCTCCATCAAGGAAATTTTGGAGACTGTTTCAGACCATATTTACTTGGCCCTAGCTCTGCCTCATCACAGCTTCTGAGCCCCTCCACACAGCCGAGCATGTGCAGTCTTAGCACACTTTCTGTCCTGAGTGAAGACTGCAGCCTTGGACATCTGGGCGGCGTGGGTGGTGCGCTTTAAGGCTCGTGCTTATGTTTCTGGAAAGAGGAGTATAGCCATCCAGTTGGTTGAGTTTTCCTTGTGTTTGGTACTAGACAGAGTAACAGTAGATTACAAAAGACAACAAATCTGAGACGATTTCTGTGTGTATGTGTGTTTCAGTTGCTCAGTCACGTCTGACCCCTATGACCCCATGGACTATAACCTGCCAGGCTTCTCAGTCCATGGAATTCTCCAACAAGCTTCCTGGAATCGGTTGCCATTCCATTGTCCAGGGGATCTTCCTGACCCAAGGATCCAACCCAGGGTACTCCTGTGTTGCAGGCAGATTCTTTACCATCTGAGCCTGTAAGGAAGCCTGAGACAATTTCTAGACACTGGAATTCCACACCCTATGATAACACGCCTGCACAAATAGCTTCTCATATTGCTAAGGGTAAATACAAAATAGCCAGTCAATCTAGGTGAAAACAAGAGTTCAATAAGTGGAAGAAAAATCACTCAGACAGAACTCACCTCATGTAGAAATGGCTCAGGAATTGAGTGAGGACACAGACGCTGGAAGCAGGATTATGAGGAAACAGCCTTCACTTAATCAGGGTCCAGATGGGCTGAAGTCAGAACACAGCATCCTGATTTGCACACGGTCTAGTTCTTTGAGCCACAAGAAAGTGCTGTTCCAATATCCGAGGAGGATCACTAATTCAAACCCTCGTTCTTCTGACCTGCGGCCAATCCCTCAGCCTCGCACAGAGGCCTCCCTTCATGTGTGTGGAAGGAATAAACCTATCACTCCAGCTCAGATGTTCACTGGGGAAATTAACTAACACTTTTAAAGCTCTTCTTATAAGAACCACGCCATGCAAAAGGAAATTGGCTTATCCATTTAATATAGCAGTTGGTGATGGAGGCTCAATTGTGTCATGGAAAAGATGCTCTCCTAGGAGAGGGGCAATCAGGTTCCAGCCCTGGTCAGCCATGTTTAGCATCACAGCCTGAATACATCACAAGAATGCCTGAACGTTTGCACCAGCATGGACAGACCTGGGAATGATCACACTAAGTGAAGTGAATCAGACAGAGAAAGATAAAATATATGATACCGCTTACCTCTGGAATCTTAAAAAATGATATAAATGAACTTATTTACAAAACAAATAGATCCACAGACATAAAAAACAAACTTATGGTTACCAAAGGGCAAAAACAGGTGGAAGGTAATAAACTAGGGGTTTGAGATTAACAGATACATACTACTATATATAAAATAGATAACAAACAAGGACCTACTATATAGCACAGGGGACAATATTCAATATTTTGTAATAACCTATTAGGGAAAGGAATCTGAAAAAAATAGATACATATGTGTGTGTGTATAACTGAATCACTTTGTTGCACACCTGAAATAACATAACTTTATAAATCAACAGTAGCTTCTGGTGGCTCAGATGGTAAGACTGCCTGCAATGCAGGAGACCTGGGTTCATTCCCTGGGCTGGGAAGATCCCCTGGAGAAGGAAATGGCTGCCCACTCCAGTATTCTTGCCTAGAGGATCCCATGGACAGAGGAACCTGGTGGGCTACAGTCCATGGGGTCTAAAAGACATGACTGAGCAGCTAATACACACACACACACATACACACAAATTAACTATACTTCAGTAAAAAAAAAAAAAAAAAAGACAAAACACTTGACTCCATTATCTGTAACTCAAGACATCTATATCTGATGAAATTGCTTTTACTAACATCCTACAATGCCATGGCCACTGCACACGTGTGCACATAATAGATAAATAACACAGAGAGATAAGGATAGTACAGTTCTTCCCAAATTTTGTGAAATAAAGAAACATGGAAATATTCTCTGTTGTGCTGAAAAGTATTAAATGTGTTGAGAAATATAGTAAAAACAAAACTAAAGTTGCTGCAGCTAAACATTTGCTTGAGTTGAGGTCATTTCTATACACTACCAATTAATGATGCCCTCAACAAATGCTCCTCCTATAACACTATCCACCCTGTCTATTCCACTACTTTTATCCCACTGCTTCTCCCTGCCCATGGAAGACATCACTTCTAATTTCTTAGCAAAGCGCATTCTCACCTACTGGAAGCCTCTTCAACAAGGAAATCACTGCATCTTTGGGATTATAATGACCTTCTTCTAGCTATTTCTCCAGTGACTGTTTGATTCTTTCTACAATCTACTTTCCCCAACCTTCTGTAGCAGGCGTGTGTGTATGTGTGTGTCTGTGTGTGCATGCAAATACACACAGACACACACCGTCACTAAACATTCTAAAGCACATAGAATCCCAGAAAAGTTATTAAAGGAATTTGACAGTGATACTTTTTCAACTATAAAATGCAGACAATACTCATACTTATCTCAGAGGACTGTTCTGAGGATTAAATGAACGTTCAATAGATAGTGCATTTTAAATATGCCTGGCCATGGTGATTGTGAACCATTATTATTACCTTTATGATTCACTCAGTTTAAGCTTGAAGCAATATCTTATTCCATAAATGGCTGCCAATCTTGACCCATTATATCAAGATTATTAAATGGCTCTATTTATGTAAAAGTGGCTCTCACAGTCATAGGGGAATTTCACAACCAGAAAAATGCCCCAGGAGACTATTAAGTCCACAGTGTCTAGATTGACAGGACAATTATCTTGTCTCTAAGTGAACATGCTCTTCCAGTTCCATAACCATCCCATTCATGTCCATTTTTTCCACTCAACAGTCTTCACATCCCCTCAATCTGCTTCTGTGTTTCATGTCATTGCACCATGTCTTTGTCAGTTACAGTGGATAACTAAGTAACATCCACATCCCATTGTCATTAGTGAGCTGAGAAATTCAACTGGAGAAAACATTTTCAGGACGATTGCTCACTTTTAATATCTTTATCGCTTATATGTTTATGCTTTTTGCAATTAGGAATATTTTAAAACCATATATGATTCAAATTTTGAAAATGAACATAAGGTTTGATCTAAAAGTCAAAGCCTATAATTGGAGAAATGGGTCTGAGGTTTGTGTGCTCTTTGGAGGATCCCTTGATATTTTTTTCTAATCCACAGTAGAGGAAGTGTTGCTATCCATCCAGTTAGAAAGCACATTATCAAGAACCAAAGATTAAATAGTGCCGTGTAGCAAATTTTGGGTTATCTGTTGGAATTTCTAATGCAGGACAACTTTACACGGTCCTGTATAGTATTTCAGTCAGTTCTTCCTGGGGCTAGACGGGGCTTAACTGAGTGAATATATTCTCAATTTACTACTCAAACCAACCAACCTTCAGGATGTCTGATCTGCTATAAAAATATAATCAGTAAAAGAAAACAATATTAGAAAACAAAAGAAAACAACCCTATTAGAAATCTCCACAGAAGTTACTTTGTATGTTCTATTAATTAATTTCGTTGTTCTCTACATGGTGTTCATATTAGAAATCTGACAAAAGAGTGAAATACTTATCGATTTTGCAGGTACTATAATAGGCTATCTTTTTTATATTTTTATTCATTTATATATTTGGCTGCATAGAGTCTCAGTTGGGATCGGCAAAACCTAATTCCCTAATCAGGGATCAAAACAGGACCCATGCATTGGAAGCAGAATCTTAGCCACTGGACCACAAGGGAAGTCCCAATAGGCCATCTATTCTTTTTTTTTAAAAAAAATTTATTACTTTTTATTGAAATATAGTTGACTTACAATATTATATTAATTGTGGGTATACAGCATAGTGATTTCATATTTTAATAGGTTATATCCATTTAAAGATAGTATAAAATATTAGCTATATTCCCTGTGCTATATATTACATCCATGTAGCTTATTCATTTTATACATAGTAGTTTGTACCTTTTAATCTCCTACCCCTCTCTTGTCCCTCCCCACTTCCCTCTCCCCATTGGTAACCTCTAGTTTGGTCTCTATATCTGTGAGTCTTTTTCTGTTTTGTTAAATTTAACCATTTGTTTTATTTTTAGATCCCACATATAAGTGAAAAAATACAATACTTATCTAACTTATTTCACCAAGCATGATATTCTGTAGATTGGTCTATCCATGTTGTTGCAAGTGGCAAATTTTCATTCTTTTTTACAGCTGAGTATGAATAATTTTTATTGTGTCAATAGGCCATCTATTCTTAAAATGAGGTTTACAGAACAAATAGAGAGAGAATCTTTTATTCCTATTTTTTGTGTGGCTACAAAAATCATAAATGGAATACACACCCATTTTGTAATTAAAAATGAGAGAAAAATATTAAGAAGTCAAAAGAAGTATTCCGGTCATAGAAATGGCTAAATGATCCCACCATGCTCCTTCCATTTTCCATGTTTAGTATCAGAACGCTTCACCCTCTAAGTGGGTTTGCTGAAGCCCCCCAGAGACAGCCTTCTTCCTTGGGAGCCCCTGGAGTAATATAAGTGCATCCACTTCCAGATCACAATTCTGTAGGGAGCCCCTTAGTCCTCCTGCTCTCCCGTAGGCTAGAACAGACTGATGCTAGTGGGCCAGCCTTGGACAGGACGAAGAGGACCACACCCCAGAGTGTAATAGAGAAATTGGGGTCCCGACTGAGCTCCAAGGGCATAGCCTCCTGCCAGCTCGGAACCACCTGCCTGCCTCCAGGCTCTTGTATGAGAAACAAGTGTTTTCTGGTCTGATGAAGCAACTATATTTTGGTGTCTTTTTTTAAAAGTATCAGTTTAGCTTCTTTCTTAACTGATACATCATCCTACATCCCACTCTTCTGAAATGACATATGATTTTGACATAGGACCATTTGGCTGCTTCTTTTAAGCACTTAAAAATAGACTTAATCTGTCTGTAGATAATTTTGCATTCTTTTTGTTAGCTTGATATTTTGCTTAATGTACTTTCCATGTCACTAACAAATCATCTTCTTCATCAATCTTACAAGTCATCTTTATAATGACATATTCATTGTCATTATAAGGGCATTGTATGCTGTGCTGTGCTAAGTCGCTTCAGTTGTGTCTGACTTTTTGGGACCCTATGGACTGTAGCCCACCAGACTCCTCTGTCCATGGGATTCTCCAGGCAAGAATACTGGACTGAGTTGCCATGCCCTCCTCCAGGGGATCTTCCTGATTCAGGGATTGAACCCATGCCTCTTACATCTCTTGCATTGGCAGACAGGTTCTTTATCCCCAGTGCCACCTGGGAGACCCCACAAGGGCATTACTCATGGCCATTTCAAATATATTTCCTTATGCTGTACAGTATTACCAACAAAACACAACTTTGTTCATCAGAATTGTGCAGCTTTCCTCATAACGATCTTGTGCATATTTTGTTAGATTGATACTTGAGTGTTTCAGTTTTGAATGACAATGCTGGTAAAGTTTCGTATCTTTTAGATTTTTAAAAGTCAATACATTCAATATTCTAAATTTAAAAAATTAGCTTTCAATAAAACTGAAAGCAATATGTGGGAAAGATGACAAAAGTGAAGGACTGAAGGACATCCCAGCTCCGATTTGCTTTGTCAAAGCACTTGGAATGGGCACTCAGTTGTGTCTGAATCTTTGTGACCCTATGGACTGTAGCCCACCAGGTTCCTCTGTTCATGGGATTCTCCAGGCAAGAATAACAGAGTGGGTTGCTGTTTCCTTCTGCAGGGGAATCTTCCCAGCCCAGGGATTGAACTCGAGTCTCTTGCGTCTCCTGCACTGACAGGAGGACTCTTTATCACCACACCACCAGGGCTTCCCACTGAAGCGCTGGATCATGTTCCAAAGAGCCTTTCCTTTCACATCCAGCCCTGCCCCCTCCCCCTCCACCATCACTGACATAATATTTTGTTGGGGAGTGTTTTACTTTCTGTCCTGTGTCACCAAGTGGAGTGTGAGATCCCTAAGGGCAACAACCATTTCTTCAACCTTTTTTAATCCCCAGCACTGAGTACAGGTATACATATGGCAGACTTTCTAAAAATATTTTTAATAATAATGAGACTGTTGTGATTTAAATATAAACCATGGCCATGATTTTCCCAAAATGCTCCAAAACATCAGTCTGAATAATTTATAGCCATCATGTATCTGTATAAGCTTTTAAAGCCCCATAAAATCAAAACATACCTTATAGTTTTAAAATGTAGGTTATAAAAATAATGAAAATGTAAACAGATATGATTTTTAAAATAACAAACTTTGCAGCCAAGCACACATCTGAATAAACAGTGCATTTCAGCTGCAAAAAAGTTGTTATAGATGGAGAGCAAAACCTTGGCCAACACAATTTGAAGTTTCTACATGTACTATAAACTTCCAGTGTCAACCTGAACTTTATCTGAAAGGTTGTTGCTAATATTTCAAGCCATATGCTGAAAAGATTTTCTATTAAAATATTGACTGTATTTCCCTATTTTGCCTCTCTTTCTTAAAAAGACAGTTCTCAGTTGAAATCAATCTTTTCCAGCCAATTTACATGAAGGATTAAGGGTCATGCATCTGTATAGTCCTGAGAGAGAAAGAAGAGGTACAGTTGGTACCAGTCGTACAGCAAATCCTTGGGCACCTGGTCACACTCGAGTTTCTGCTGGGACCACCAGGATGGAGGAAAGTGGGGTAAAGCTGCCTAAAAAAGTGTGTACTTGTTCAAAAAAGTGGGAGACAGTGAGGGGGTCCGAGGCTGTCCTGCCAAGCCACATCCATAAAGACCTTGGTATTCGTGGCACCTCCAAGCATGTGATTCCCCAGATGGAGAATATTCAACAGTGTCTTACCATGGAATTCATTAAACACAAACTTCTCAGCTCTGTGAATCCATCCATCTCCCACCTGTGTCTACACTCACTGCAGACAAACCCCACCCGCCCCTGACCCTCTACCCTCCACAGCCTCCCCATCTGCTCCAACTCACAGCCAGCCTCCTGCCTGACCCTTCAAGCCTCATCCAAAATTATAGCTCCCTCCAAAAACCTTGCTGACCCCACCTGATCCCGCTTCTCTCCAAATCCCCTGACCCCTTTATGACCACGTGTCGACTCTGGGTGCTGGCTCTTGGTGTGTAAGCTACTTACCTCTCTGCGGCTGGGGGCTGCCTGAAAAGGAGATCTGCTTTCCCATCATCACTCAAGTCCTGTCTGGAGGCTTGCAGATCCGTTTGCACAGAGCAGATGCTCAGTGCACATTCACCAAACTCGACTGGACTTGGTAAATCTTTAAAGGTTCAATAAATGACACACAATGGAAATGAGTGCAGCACATTCAGAACTGACTGGCTAAGTGAAAAGACGAATAAGGCATGGAAAGCTCATTGAGATTTGAGGAGTGTGTACCACTCACCACCTTGTCTGATGGATGAACTGCATTTCCTTCCCTGGGGTCTCCCCATGGTGGGCAGAGGAGACTCAGTTCTCTTCCTGCCACTCCATGCCACCCCGCCCTCCATCAGGTAGGACAGCACCAATCTGTGGGCAGTTACAAAAGCAGAAACCCCCATCAACCCATCTCTTTGTCTGGACACAGGGCTGTTCTGGAAACTGCACATTCAAGGTACCAACGAATGTCAGGTGAGGAGGAGAACAAAGTGATTGATTGCCCTTTTCTGCAGAAGAGCTCAATCCCGAATGGAAAGCTTGATTGTCAAACCACTGACACAAAAACAGAATGAGTGGATGGGCTCTTCTGATGATGAACTTCATCCTGAGAGCTCCCTGCCCAGGCCTCTAAGTACTGCATGATTACACGTGACTGACAGGTTTTGGGACCAGGGGGCGGTCATTTATAGATTAGCCTCATACTGGCTTATGAATGGGTAATCAGGCTTCCTGGTCATAAGCCTTTGGGAGCTCAAGGACTCTGGCCTGCTGGGTTTGGAGAGAAATGACTCTCTCACCTCAGCACAGTCTGAGGGAGCTTATACAGGCTCAGGAGACTGCCTCTGATGGCCTTATCTTCTGATGGAAATCGGGAATCATCTGTTGTCTCCAACTGACTGTAAAGCTTCAAACTGTTGTAGCCCACTGAAGCCACAAGCTAGAATTGGTGTGCACAGAACAAAGACAAGATGTATAAATCTTCATTCCTTTCATGAAGAAGTATGGTGCGTTTTCTCGGTAGGCAAACAGATGAAGTATGGCAACGGGGATGCTCTGCTGCTGCTACTGCTAAGTCATTTCAGTCGTGTCTGACTGTGCAACCCCACAGATGGCAGCCCACCAGGCTCCCCTGTCCCTGGGATTCTCCAGGCGAGAACACTGGAGTGGGTTGCCATTTCCTTCTCCAGCGCATGAAAGTGAAAAGAAAGTGAAGTCGCTCAGTCGTGTCCAACTCTTAGGACCCCATGGACTGCAGCCTACCAGGCTCCTCTATCCATGGGATTTTCCAGGCAAGAGTACTAGAGTGGGGTGCCATTGCCTTCTCCCCAGGGATGCTCTAGTAAGATAAAAATAGAGTTTTTACTTTTTGCTTTTAAAAAATACCCCCATGGCTGCAAACATAGAGCAAGATGAAAATGATGTGTGCAGACAAACTAGAAGGTCAGTAGTGAAAAGTGAAGTTGCTCAGTCGTGTCCGACTCTTTGCGACCCCGGGGACTGTAGCCTACCAGGCTCCTCCGTCCATGGGATTTTCAAGGCAAGAATACTGGAGTGGGTTGCCATTTCCTTCTCCAGGAGATCTTCCCGACCCAGGGACTGAATCCAGGTCTCCCGCATTGTAGGCAGACGCTTTACCATCTGAACCATCAGGGAAGTTCAATAGTTCTTCATATTACTTTGGCCCTTTTTATCGAACTAAACATAGGAAACAGGAGTTTCATTTGTCTCTGAGGTAAAAACATGTAGGTCTCTTTGAAGGAACTGGTCCAGGTATAAAGTTAATAAAGAAGGAAAGAAAATGCCCAGGGATGGAGAGAGTTATGGATTATGGACCGCTCCTACTTTGGGGGAGGAGTTGGATGGCGTCATCTGTTAGGTCCATCCTGGGTGGGGCTCCAGGGCAGGTAGTGGGTATCCACACCTTTTCACTCTTAGCCCTGAATTTTGTTCTCTTGCTCACCCTAATCCCTCTGCTTTTCACCCTGCAGAGTCTCCAAGAGTTTCTAATGGACTTCATGTCTAGATTTTACACTATTTTTTTTTTTTTCAAATTTCTGTGTAGCATCCTCTCAATCTCAGAAATGGGAAAATATAGTGTGTAGCAGCAGTGCAGAAGATGAGGGTCTCTGACTGGAGGATTAATCAAAACAAACTGTTGGCAGCAGCTTTGGAAGTGGTTTTGGCTTTCAACTCAGTCAGTCTGCTTCTGAGCACCCAGCTAAGGAACAATTCCTGCATGTGAACACAGGTTCAACAGCAAGAGAGAGTAGCACTGACATATACACATGATCACATGTCAAACAGAGAGCTAGCGGGAAGCTGCTCTATAGCACCGAGAGCTCAGCTAGGTGCTCTGTGATGGATGATCTAGAGGGATGGGATGGAGGTGGGTTGGGAGGTAGGCTCAAGAGGGAGGGGATATATGTATACTGACAGCTGATTCACATTGTTGTATAGCAGAAACCAACATAATATTGTAAAGTAACTATCTTCCAATTAAAAAAAAAAAACAACAAGATGCTTTCTGAAGCACCAGAGACTCCGCTGCCATGTTGCAAGCTCAGAGCTTAGCAGAGATGCAATCCAGGCACTGAGGACTAGTTGAGGAGGGAATGGATGATTGGTGCTGATGGGCAGCGTCTTGGGCTGGTTCTCTTAGCAGACATGGAAATCAGTGTGTGTATGTGTGTCAGGCACGTTGGGAGGCAGTGTCCTTTCTAATCTGTACTCCAGCCCTGTGGAGCTCTGACCATTACCAATGCCATTTTTCAGCTGATGGAGGCACAAAAAGGTTATCTGGACTCGTAGAACAAGCTAAGTACAGATGTAGTTAACAGAGCAGCGGTCTGCACCTGAGCATTAGTCCAGAGCTTGAGTATTTAACCACTTTCTTTACTGCAAGACGTTCCCCCAATGCACAGGTGTAAACACACCCTCATGTAGACCCCCCTCCCAGGAGAAAGCTACTGGTCTACTGGGGGGCTCTCAGAGAACATTAGGCTCCCACCACCTTTCCCCATCCCCATAGTAAAGTGATGCTTCCTTGTGGTGATGTTTCTGCCTATATTTATAAAGAACAGGGTGCTCAAATGTCCAAAACCAGAATGGACTTTTTTTTTTTTTTTTTTAAAAAGATGAATGAAAATCAGGCAGGATCCCTGGATCTTCATTTTTATCATCAATTCATCCCTAAAACCTGGGTTTTCCAGGTGTCTCAAATGGTAAAGAATGCAGGAGACAGGGGTTCCATCCTTGGGTTGGGAAGATCCCCTGGAGAAGAGAATGGGAACCCACTCCAGTATTCTTGCCTGGAGAATTCTATGGACAAAGGAGCCTGGTGGGCTACAGTCCATGGAGTCACAAAGAGTCAGACACAACTGAGCAACACACACACACACAAACACACACACACATCCCTAAAACCTGCTCTGAGCAGGCATGGTGCTGTGGAGACCTAACACATGAGCTCTTTAAGGAGCTCAGAGCCCCATCTAGGAGAAAGGCAAGGAAGAAGATGATTCTAGTCCTCAGTGGACATCTTGGACTGGACACAGAGCTGCAGATACTCAGGGGAGACTTACAGGCTCCAACGGTCATCAGCCTGTGTCACAGCCTCAGGTCCAGATTTTCCTTTTCTCAGTGTTTTTCTTATGAAATGTCACTTTCCTCAAAAAGACAGATTATATGCTAATGTCTTGTTAAGGGAGGATTCTGGCTATTAATAGTTTATTTCAATTTAATTGATTCCTTTCATGCATGTTCATGTATGTCAATATTTAAATCAATTGCTTCTCCACTAAGCATTCATCAGTTAAGGCTTAGAGAAAAAGGAGAAAGGAAAATTAAACTAGATTTTTTTTTTTTCAAATTACAGATCATGTTCAAAATGAAATACAAGGTGGAAAATATTTTGAAAAGGCATGTTCACCAAAGCAAGATGTCTGAAAAATTATTATATCACATGAAAATGTGACATCTGATATGCTTTAGAATTCCTGGATGCGCATCCAGTGTTAAAATATTCACTTTGATCAGGAAAACATATGTACATTTAACTGAACACATCAATCCAAGGGTACTTGTTTAGTTCCTAGGTTGTGTCTGACTCTTTTGTGACCCCATGCACGGTAGGCCACCAGGCTCCTCTGTCATGGGATTCTCCAGGCAAGAATATTGGAGTGGATTGCCATGCCCTCCTCCGGGGGTTCCTTCTGACCCAGGGATCAACCCGAGTCTCTTGCATTGCATGCAGATTCTTTATCACTGAACCACCAGGGAAACTCCCTCACAGAGCACAATTTGTGTCAATTTTCAAGCAATAGTCTCATCATGGCAGTTTTAAAATTAAGCCCCGTTAAAGCAGCCTCTGACCTCTTAGAGATGAGCTGATATTGCCAAGGTGATGCAGCTGAAAAAAAGGTCTGTGCCCCTCATCTCCCTCCGAATGATGCAGGCTCGTCCTTCCTTTCCAGAATATGAGATGTGGGGAAGGGGATGAGGACTTGCCAGCCCCAAATGTACCACTCTGGACAAGGATGCTTTGAAACTGAAGGTAACCGAGCAATGGCAGATGCGGGAAAAGCCCTCCTCCCTTCCTCTTCTGTTGGAAAGCAGGGCATTCAACTCTCCTTGTGGAGGAGCCTTCCTCCCCTTCCTGGCCAGGAGGAAAATCACCATTACTCTGAGAGACAGGAGGTCCGTCAGCACCAAGTTGGATCCACAAGAAATCACCTTACTGAGAACCCTGAGCTTTCATTAGTTTTCTCACACATGTACCTTCCCAAAGTTATCACCCAACTGAGAGCACAAACTGTGGACTTTGTCTTGTCACTTTCTTGCACTTGTCCTCCTCTGTAACGAGGTGTCTAAGCTCCTAGTTCTATCACCCCTTTGATTCACTCACCCTGCTTCTCCTCTGTGCTTGTGTCTTGCATACATAAATGAACACTGTTCCCCCCACTCTGTTCATCTGTCTTTTAACAGTTTAATTCATAGGCTTCATTCACTGAACCTAAGTGGGTAGAGGAAGACTGTTTTTCTTCCCTGAAATTAGCAAGGAATTTTTTCCACCAGGTCAGATATAAAAAATGCTTGGGGGTCCTAAGATGGTGGAGGAATAGGATGGGGAGACCACTTTCTCCCCCACAAATTCATTGAAAGAACATTTGGACGCTGAGCAAATTCCACAGAACAACTTCTGAATGCTGGCAGAGGACATCAGGCACCCAGAAAGGCAGCCCATTGTCTTCGAAAGGAGGTAGGACAAAATATAAAAGAGAAAAAGAGAAACAAAAGAGGTAGGGATGGAGATCCGTCCAGGGAAGGGAGTCTTAAAAAAGAGAGAAGTTTCCAAACACCAGGAAACACTCTCTCGGGCGGGTCTGTGGCGAGCCTTGGAATCTCAGACGGCAAAATAACCAGGAGGAAAAATAAATAATTAATTAAAACCCACACATTACATGCCTAATAGCAACTCCCAGCGGAGCAGCAGCCCAGACGCTCGCATCCCCCACTAGCAAGTGGGGGAGGGACAGGGAGGAGCGGGCTGTATTGCTTGGGGTAAGGACCGGGCCTGAATGCCCTGAGGGCAATCTGAGGGAACTAGCTTGAGATAGCAACCCAGATTGTGGGATAGCTACCCCGCGAAAAGCCCTAACCCTAAGACACCGCCAGGCACGCTCACAGGACAAAGGACTGAGCAGAGCTAGCAGGCTGTGGACCGGCCCATCCCCAGCCAGAGATAGGCAGGCGAGGGCAGCCAAAGCTCGGAGGGGGCAATTGCGGCCCCAGAGAGGCATCCTATACCAAACTGCAAGCAGACTTCTTTGCTAACTAAGACTTCTTGGGATTCTGGACGGTCGACATCTGCCCAGAGGGTCACAGCCAGAGATCAGCTCCCCAGAAGAGACACACAGTACACCTGAGAAGGCGTACCCATTGTACACCCAGAAAACCGAATGGCTGGGGCAGGGGAGGGGATAAGCCACAGCCTTCAACTGGGGGCGACTATGTGAGCCAAGCACCTGGTCACCTGAGGTGCTCGGACCTGAGACGGGTGCAAAATGCAGGTCCAACCAAGTCTGTGCCTTTGTGGAGTACCCGGGAACCTGAACCTGAGCAGCTCAGACCTGGGGAATTCATGCAACCCAGGGCCCATATCAGACAGTTCCCTGCAGAGTAACCTAGAGTCTGAGCAGTGTAGACTGGGAAAGCACACACACTGTGAGTGGGGGCAAACCCAGTGTGGCTGAATCACTGTGAGCACATGCCAGTGATATTTCTTTGCAGTGTTCCTCCCTCCCCACAGCGTGACTGAACAAGAGAGCCTAAAAAAAATGACCACCACCGTGCCCCTTGTGTCAGGGCAGAAATTAGACACTGAAGAGACCAGCAAACAGAATAAGCTAAAATAAACAGAGGGAACCACTCTGGAAGTGACAGGTGCAATAGATTAAAAGCCTGCAGTTAGCACCAACTACATAGGAAGGGGCCTGTAGACCTTGAGAAGTACAAGCCAGACCAAGGAACTATCTGAAAATGAACTGACCCCACACTGTCTGCAACAGTCTTAGATATATTTTTACTATTATCATTTTTTAAATTAAAAAAATTTTTATTTTATTTTATTTTATTTTAAGTCCCCACTACTCCTTTAATTTGCATTTTATAACCTACTATTATCTTGCAAAAAAAAAAGAAAGACCCTATTTTTAAAGCAAACTTCATATATATATATATATTTTATAATTTTTGTAAGTTTTTTTTAATATTGTAATTGTGAGATTCTAACCTCTACTCTAGATTTTTAATCTTTGCTTTTTTTGTATTTGTTATCAACTTTGTACCTTTAAGAACCCAATCTTTAGTACCCATTTTTACTTGGGAGCAAGATCACTGGCCTGATTGCTCTCTCCCCCTTTTGATTCTCCTTTCTCTCCAACAGGTCACCTCTATCTCCTGCCTCCCCCTTTTCTTCTCTATCCAACTCTGTGAATCTCCTTGTGTTCTGGGCTGTGGAGAACACTTAGGGAACTGATTACTGGCTGGACCTTTCGCTCTCTTTTTGATTCCTCCTTTTATCCTCCTGGCCACCTCTGTCTCCTTCCTCCCTTTTCTCTTCTCTGTGTAACTCTGTGAACATCTCTGAGGGGTCCAGACTGTGGAGAGCACATAGGGAAGTGATCACTGACTAGCTTGCTCTCGCCCCTATTTATTCCCCCTTTTCTCCTCCTGGTCACCTCTATCTCCCTCATCCCTCTTCTCTTCCCCATGTAACTCTGTGTACCTCTCCAGGTGTCCCTCACTGTGCAGAAACTTCTCATCATTTACCTAGATGTTTTATCATTGGTGCTGTATAGATGAAGAAGTCTTGAGGCTATTGTAAGAATAAGACTGAAGACCAGAGGAGGCTTAAGTCCAAATCCTGAGAACACAAGAGAACTCCTGAATCCAGGGAACATTAATCAATAGGAGCTCATCAAATGCCTCCATACCTACAATGAAACCAAACACCACCCAAGGGCCAACAAGCTCCAGAGCAAGACATGCCATGCAAATTCTCCAGCAGCACAGGAACATAACCCTGGGCTGCCCAAAGTCACATCAAGCCCATTGACATCTCAAAACTCATTACTGGACACTTCGCTGCACTCCAGAGAGAAGAAATCCAGCTCCATCTACCAGNCATGCCATGCAAATTCTCCAGCAGCACAGGAACATAACCCTGGGCTGCCCAAAGTCACATCAAGCCCATTGACATCTCAAAACTCATTACTGGACACTTCACTGCACTCCAGAGAGAAGAAATCCAGCTCCATCTACCAGAACACCAACACAAGCTTCCCTAACCAGGAAACCTTGACAAGCCACCCGTCCGACCCCACCCACAGCAAGGAACCTCCACAATAAAGAGAAACTACCAACTGCCAGAATACAGAAAGACCACTGCAAACACAGCAATATAAAAAAGATGAAAAGGCAGAGACATACCCAGCAGGTAAGTTCAGTTCAGTTCAGTCTCTCAGTCATGTCCGACTCTTTGCGACCCCATGAATCGCAGCACGCCAGGCCTCCCTGTCCATCACCATCTCCTGGAGTTCACTCAGACTCACATTCATCGAGTCAGTGATGCCATGCAGCCATCTCATCCTCTGTCGTCCCCTTCTCCTCCTGCCCCCAATCCCTCCCAGCATCAGAGTCTTTTCCAATGAGTCAACTCTTCACATGAGGTGGCCAAAGTACTGGAGTTTCAGCTTTAGCATCATTCCTTCCAAAGAAATCCCAGGGCTGATCTCCTTCAGAATGGACTGGTTGGATCTCCTTGCAGTCCAAGGGACTCTCAAGAGTCTTCTCCAAC
>SJYT01066305.1:83216-103124 GCA_006410635.1 Cephalophus harveyi
TCAGAATTGGGAACTCATGTACACCTGTGGCAGATTCGTGTCAATGTATGGCAAAACCAATACAGTATTGTAAAGTAAAATAAAGTAAAAAAAAAAAAAGGAAGAAAAAAACACTTTGGAGGGAATCAACAGTAGAATAATGCAGGCAGAAGATACGATAAGTGAGGTAGAAGATAGAATGGTAGAAATAAATGAAACAGAGAGGAAAAAAGAAAAAAGAATTAAAGAAATGAGGACAACCTCAGAGACCTCTGGGACAATGTTAAATGCCCCAACATTCGAGTCATAGGAGTCCCAGAAGAAGACGATTAAAAGAAAGACCATGAGAAAATACTTGAGGAGATAATAGTTGAAAGCTTCCCTAAAATGGGGAAGGAAATAAGCACCCAAGTCCAAGAAACCCGGAGAGTCTCAAACAGGATAAACCCAAGGCAAAACACCCCAAGACACTTATTAATCAAATTAACAAAGATCAAACACAAAGAACAGATATTAAAAACAGCAAGGGAAAAACAGCAAATAACACACAAGGGGATTCCCATAAGGATAACAGCTGATCTTTCAATAGAAACTTCAGGCCAGAAAGGATGACAGGACATACTTAAGTGATGAAAGAAAATAACCTTCAGCCCAGATTACTGTACTCAGCAAGCATCTCATTCAAATATGAAGGAAAAATCAAAAGCTTTACAGACAAGCAAAAGCTGAGAGAATTCAGCACCACCAAACCAGCTCTCCAACAAATGTTAAAGGATCTTCTCTAGGCAGGAAACATAGAAAGTTGTATAAACTCGAACCCAAAACAACAAAGTAAATGGCAACAGGATCATACTTATCAATAATTACCTTAAATGTAAATGGGTCGAATGCTCCAACCAAAAGACAAAGACTGGCTGAATGGATACAAAAACAAGACCCATATATATGCTGTCTACAAGAGACCCACCTCAAAACAAGGGACATATACAGACTGAAAATGAAGGGCTGGAAAAATATGTTCCATGCAAATATAGACCAAAACAAAGCAGGAGTAGCAATACTTATATCAGATAAGTGAAGTTGCTCAGTCACGACCCATGGACTGTAGCCCACCAAGTTCCTCCATCCATGGGATTCTCCAGGCAAGAATACTGGAGTGGGTTGCCATTTCCTTCTCCAGGGGATCTTCCCGACCCAGGGATCAAATCCAGGTCTCCCACATTGCAGGCAGACACTTTAACCTCTGCACCACCAGGGAAGCCCTTAAACACAAGAATACAGTCTCTCAGAAAACCTCCTATAGAGGCACAGGACTTCAGATTCAAGTACTAACATCAAAGATTTCAAGGGAGGAAAGGAAGCCAGGTTGAAAGAAGAAGCGGGAGGAGGCGGGAGAGGAGGGGTGAAAGGGAAGGCCTTACAGACGTCTCCTACCACCTACAGATACCCAGGCATTATGGGACTTTTCCCTGGGCCTCCAGAGAAGGGAGGACTGGAACTCGGCCTTACCAGAAATCAGACCAGACCAGAACCAGAATTCGAGTTCTCTGCCAAGAGAAGGTAATCAGTCTCCAATTCTCAGCTCAGGCTGAGGGCCCTTCGACCAGATTCCTGCACCCAGGACTGGGGGACTAGAAAAACAGGGAAGGATAAGAAGGGTTAAGGAGAGGAAAGAGAGAGGGAAGGGGAGAGAGGTCTCTTGTTCCTTACTGGTCGGGGCACTCTGGCCAGTTGTCCACATCAGGAGGAGACCAGGGACAAAAGGGTCCCAGTTGCAGCTGCTGAGTCTGGTCCATTGGCAGGCAAGCTGGCCCCTGAGTACCCCGAGTGGTCAGGATGTCAGTCTCAATGAAGAAGAGTCCCGCCAGAGTCGCCATTTGTTGCAGGAAGGAGGATCCATTCCAAGGCCCGAAACTGGGCTCTTGTCTAACACTCAGAAATGAATTGTCCGAGGAGACACATGTGCTGACAAAGCAAGAGATTTTATTTGGAAAGGGCACATGGGTGGAAAGCAGTAGGATAAGGGAACCCAGGCAAACCCATATCAAATAAAATAGACTTTAAAAAAAGGCTGTGAAAAGAGACAAAGAAGGACACTACATAATGATCAAAGGATCAATCCAAGAAAAAGATATAACAATTATAAATATATATCCACCCAACATAGGAGCACCACAATATGTAAGACAAATGCTAACAAGTATGAAAGGGGAAATTAACAATAACACAATAATAGTGGGAGACATTAATACCCCATCACACCTATGGATAGATCAACTAAACAGAAAATTAACAAGGAAACACAAACTTTAAATGATACAATAGACCAGTTAGACCTAATTGATATCTATAGGACATTTCACCCCAAAACAATGAATTTCACCTTTTTCTCAAGATGCTAACAAGTATGAAAGGGGAAATTAACAATAACACAATAATAGTGGGAGACATTAATACCCCATCACACCTATGGATAGATCAACTAAACAGAAAATTAACAAGGAGACACAAACTTTATTTTTTTTCTTAATTTTATTTTTACTTTATTTTACTTTACAATACCGTATTGGTTTTTGCCATACCTTGACATGAATCCACCATGGGTGTATATTAGCTCCCAATCCTGAATCCCCCTCCCAGCTCCCACCCATATCATCTCTCTGGATCATCCCCGTGCACCAGCCCCAAGCATCCTGTATCCTGTATCGAACATAGGCTTGTGCTTCGTTCTTACATGATAGTATACACGTTTCAATGCCATTCTCCCAAATCATCCCACCCTCTCCCTCTCCCACAGAGTCCAAAAGTCCTTTCTATACATCTGTGTCTCTTAACCAGCCCCAAGCATCCTGTATCCTGTATCGAACATAGGCTTGTGCTTCGTTCTTACATGATAGTATACACGTTTCAATGCCATTCTCCCAAATCATCCCACCCTCTTCCTCTCCCACAGAGTCCAAAAGTCCTTTCTATACATCTGTGTCTCTTTTGCTGGGAGACACAAACTTTAAATAATACACTAGACCATTTAGACTTAATTGATATCTATAGGACATTTCACCCCCAAAACAATGAATTTCACCTTTTTCTCAAGTGCACAGTGAACCTTCTCCAGAATAGATCACGTCCTGGGCTATAAATCTAGCCTTGGTAAACTCAAAAAAATTGAAATCATTCCAAGCATCTCTTCTGACCACAGTGCAGTAAGATTAGATGTCAATTACAGGAGAAAATCTATTAAAAATTCCAACATATGGAGGCTAAACAACACGCTGCTGAATAACCAACAAATCACAGAAGAAATCAAAAAAGAAATCAAAATATGTATAGAAACGAATGAAAATGAAAACACAACAACCCAAAACCTATGGGACACTATAAAAGCAGTGCTAAGAGGAAAGTTCATAGCAATACAGGCACACCTCAAGAAGCAAGAAAAAAGTCAAATAAATAACCTAACTCTACACCTAAAGCAACTAGAAAAGGAAGAAATGGAGAACCCCAGAGCTAATAGAAGGAAAGAAATCTTAAAAATTAGGGCAGAAATAAATGCAAAAGAAACAAAAGAGACTATAGCAAAAATCAACAAAGCCAAAAGCTGGTTCTTTGAAAAAATAAATAAAATTGACAAACCATTAGCCAGACTCATCAAGAAACAAAGAGAGAAAAATCAAATCAATAAAATTAGAAATGAAAATGGAGAGATTACAACAGACAACACAGAAATACAAAGGATCATAAGAGACTACTATCAGCAATTATATGCCAATAAATTGGACAACGTGGAAGAAATGGACAAATTTTTAGAAAAATACAAACTTCCAAAACTGAACCAGGAAGAAATAGAAAATCTTAACAGACCCATCACAAGCACGGAAATTGAAACTGTAATCAGAAATCTTCCAGCAAACAAAAGCCCAGGTCCAGACGGCTTCACAGCTGAATTCTACCAAAAATTTCGAGAAGAGCTAACACCTATCCTACTGAGACTCTTCCAGAAAATTGCAGAGGAAGGTAAACTTCCAAACTCATTCTATGAGGCCACCATCACCCTAATACCAAAACCTGACAAAGATGTCACCAAAAAAGAAAACTACAGGCCAATATCACTGATGAACATAGATGCAAAAATCCTTAACAAAATTCTAGCAATCAGAATCCAACAACACATTAAAAAGATCATACACCATGACCAAGTGGGCTTTATCCCAGGGATGCAAGGATTCTTCAATATCCGCAAATCAATCAATGTAATTCACCACATTAACAAATTGAAAAATAAAAGCCATATGATTATCTCAATAGATGCAGAGAAGGCCTTTGACAAAATTCAACATCCATTTATGATAAAAACTCTCCAGAAAGTAGGAATAGAAGGAACATACCTCAACATAATAAAAGCTATATATGACAAACCCACAGCAAACATTATCCTCAATGGTGAAAAACTGAAAGCATTTCCCCTAAAGTCAGGAACAAGACAAGGGTGCCCACTTTCACCGCTACTATTCAACATAGTTCTGGAAGTTTTGGCCACAGCAATCAGGGCAGAAAAAGAAATAAAAGGAATCCAAATTGGAAAAGAAGAAGTAAAACTCTCACTGTTTGCAGATGACATGATCCTCTACATAGAAAATCCTAAAGACTCCACCAGAAAATTACTAGAGCTAATCAACGAATATAGTAAAGTTGCAGGATATAAAATCAACACACAGAAATCCCTTGCATTCCTATACACTAATAATGAGAAAGTAGAAAAAGAAATTAAGGAAACAATTCCATTCACCATTGCAACGAAAAGAATAAAATACTTAGGAATATATCTACCTAAAGAAACTAAAGATCTATATATGGAAAACTATAAAACACTGATGAAAGAAATCAAAGAGGACACTAATAGATGGAGAAATATACCGTGTTCATGGATCGGAAGAATCAATATAGTGAAAATGAGTATACTACCCAAAGCAATCTACAGATTCAATGCAATCCCTATCAAGCTACCAGCGGTATTTTTCACAGAACTAGAACAAATAATTTCAAGATTTGTATGGAAATACAAAAAACCTCGAATAGCCAAAGCAATCTTGAGAAAGAAGAATGGAACTGGAGGAATCAACCTGCCTGACTTCAGGCTCTACTACAAAGCCACAGTCATCAAGACAGTATGGTACTGGCACAAAGACAGAAATATAGATCAATGGAACAAAATAGAAAGCCCAGAGATAAACCCACACACCTATGGACACCTTATCTTCGACAAAGGAGGCAAGAATATACAATGGAGTAAAGACAATCTCTTTAACAAGTGGTGCTGGGAAAACTGGTCAACCACTTGTAGAAGAATGAAACTAGATCACTTTCTAACACCACACACAAAAATAAACTCAAAATGGATTAAAGATCTAAACGTAAGACCAGAAACTATAAAACTCCTAGAGGAGAACATAGGCAAAACACTTTCCGACATAAATCACAGCAGGATCCTCTATGATCCACCTCCCAGAATACTGGAAATAAAAGCAAAAATAAACAAATGGGATCTAATTAAAATTAAAAGCTTCTGCACAACAAAGGAAACTATAAGCAAGGTAAAAAGACAGCCTTCTGAATGGGAGAAAACAATAGCAAATGAAGCAACTGACAAACAACTAATCTCAAAAATATACAAGCAACTCATGCAGCTCAATTCCAGAAAAATAAACGACCCAATCAAAAAATGGGCCAAAGAACTAAACAGACATTTCTCCAAAGAAGACATACAGATGGCTAACAAACACATGAAAAGATGATCAACATCACTCATTATCAGAGAAATGCAAATCAAAACCACACTGAGGTACCATCTCACACCAGTCAGAATGGCTGTGATCCAAAAGTCTACAAGCAATAAATGCTGGAGAGGGTGTGGAGAAAAGGGAACCCTCTTACACTGTTGGTGGGAATGCAAACTAGTAGTACAGCCACTATGGGGAACAGTTAGAGATTCCTCAAAAAACTGGAATAAAACTGTCATATGACCCAGCAATCCCACTGCTGGGCATACACACTGAGGAAACCAGAATTGAAAGAGACATGTGTACCCCAGTGTTCATTGCAGCACTGTTTATAATAGCCAGGACATGGAAGCAACCTAGATGTCCATCAGTAGATGAATGGATAAGAAAGCTGTGGTAACATATACACAATGGAATATTATTCAGCCATTAAAAAGAATATATTTGAATCAGTTTTACTGAGGTGGATGAAACTGGAGCTTATTATACAAAATGAAGTAAGCCAGAAAGAAAAACACCAATACAGTATACTAACGTATATATATGGAATTTAGAAAGATGGTAGCGATAACCCTATATGTGAGACAGCAAAAGAGACACAGATGTATAGAACAGTCTTTTGGACTCTGGGAGAGGGCAAGGGTGGGATGATATGGGAGAATGGCATTGAAACATGTAAATTATCATATGTGAAATGAATTGCCAGTACAGGTTCAATGCATAATACAGGGTGCTCGGGGCTGGTGCACTGGGATGACCCAGAAGGATGGTATGGGGAGGGAGGAGGGAGGGGGGTTCAGGTTGGGGAACACATGTACATCCATGGCGGATTCAAATCAATGTATGGCAAAAACCAATACAATATCGTAAAGTAAAATTAATTAATTAATTAATTTAAAAAAGAAAAGGAAAAGAGAGAGACAGAGACAGAGCAACAACCAAGATCTGTTGGCTCCAACAGCTACTGCTAGTTATTTTCTGCAACCTCTACTGGTGGAAAGCTGGGACATAGTGTAAGAAGGAACAAGCGGCCTCAGAGAGGAGCTAAAATGAGAAAAGAGGACAGAGAATTGTCTTTCTGGGTTCCCTCCAGTCCTTGGTTCCTATCCTTTTCTGAGGTTCAATCACATCCTGCCCAGTATTCTTCTAATAAATTCTCGTTATCTCTTCACAGAAAAAAAAAAAAAATCATGCTTGGATTAGGGCAGTGGAGAGAAAAGGGCAGTGGGAAGCTGTCTAGTAATGGGGGCAGCAGAGGAACCTGCAAGCTCTTCCACACCCTGCCACTTTCTGACTCTGTAGCTTTGGCCCTCTACCCTACAACCGGGTGTCCCCATCAGTGGAAAGTGTCATTGCATTCACGTCACATAACTTGAGAAGGGCAGGGCTGCAACTGTGCATGTAACACACCAGCCACCCTCCCCCCGACCTCTCCTCCACTTCCCAGATCTCCTGATGAGCTGGGATTCCCAAAGGCAGGGAGATGAGACTTCATTACTGTGCTCTGACACCAGGAAGTTGCATCTCTGTGGAAGCTATGAAATAGCAATAAACATTCCCAGATGGGCTGTTAGTCACTTCTGCCAAGCAGAACCCTGTCATTTGATCCTCCAAGCCCTCCTGCTAGCTGATCCTAAAAGATGAATGATCCACCAACGAAGGAGTGGATTTAGAGATGAAATGTGAAAAGATGTGGGCACGGCTAGGAAGGACACTGATGGTAAAAGATTTAAAGTGCAGAGAAGGAGGAAAAAGCCTTTTAAATGTCTTATTTCCTGACAGGCAGCCAGCTGGTACAGCCTGAGTCTGAGCATGCATTTGTGATAAGCGCTCATGTCTCCACCACTTCTCTGGTAAGAGCTTCATCACCTGCCTGCCTTCCCCGAGTCCTCACTCCACCCCACCACATGCAAAAGCCTGGTGGGAAGACTTTTCTGGGGAAAGAACTGTAGGAGTAGGCAAGACCAAAAGAGGCTGCCAAGGATGCCCCGAGGATGCCCCAAGTCTGCTGTGTTGTTAGAAATAAAGACTCTTTAATTTGTTCACACTCGGCAGCTGCAGAAATATGAGACTCTAAGTAAGCTGTGTCCAAAGGAGAATTTCTCTTATTTCTAAAGCGTGGGGGAGATTCTGCAGGCCAGGGGGACAGTGGAGCCAAGCTCCCCACCTCCTGGTTCAATCACACTAGAATTTAATCTTTATTTATTCTTCCTGCACTACACCCAGGGTTGAGACTTTTAGAAACCAATTAATGAAGACAGGCTGGATTTCCATAGCTGCTTGGAAGAACGGAAGGAGAATGCCCAAAGTCTGATGAAAGATGACTTTTGCTGCTTTATCAAAGCGGCTCACACGTGAACTTGTGGACTTAAGTGGAGTCACCCAAGTGCTGATGGCAGGTGGTTGGCACCACAGATGCCTCCCCTGCCCTGTCCACTTTTCACAGCCCAGCAGATGAAGGCCTCTCTGGACATCCTTGCAGAAAAACTGTCTTTCCTTGTTGTTAGTTGTCAGGCATATATAATACTAAGGAAAGTAGAAGCACACCAGCTGCGACAGACCTCGCAGAAGCATGGCCAAGAGGAGCTACCCCATGTCCGAGGTCAGGGGCAGCGGCCAAGAGGAGCAACCACACGTCCAAGGAGCAGTGGCTGCGTGGGCACAGGAGGGCCTAGAGGAGCTACTCCACCTTCAAGGTCAGGAGGGGCGGTGGTGAGGAGATACCCCTCGTCCAAGGTAAGAGAAACCCAAGTATCAGAGGGCAGACACACTGAAACCATAATCACAGAAAACTAGCCAATCTAATCACACTAGGACCACAGCCTTGTCTAACTCAATGAAACTAAGCCATGCCCTGTGGGGCCACCCAAGATGGGCAGGTCATGGTGGAGAGGTCTGACAGAATGTGGTCCACTGGAGAAGGGAATGGCAAATCACTTCAGTATTCTTGCCTTGAGAACCCCATGAACAGTATGAAAAGGCAAAATGATAGGATACTGAAAGAGGAACTCCCCAGGTTGGTAGGTGCCCAATATGCTACTGGAGATCAGTGGAGAAATAACTCCAGAAAGAATGAAGGGATGGAGCCAAAGCAAAAAAAATACCCAGCTGTGGATGTGACTGGTTATAGAAGCAAGGTCCAATGCTGTAAAGAGCCATATTGCATAGGAACCTGGAATGTTAGGTCCATGAATCAAGGCAAATTGGAAGTGATCAAACAGGAGATGGCAAGAGTAAACATCGACATTCTAGGAATCAGCGAACTAAAATGGACTGGAATGGGTGAATTTAACTCAGATGACCATTATATCTACTACCGTGGGTAGGAATTCCTTAGAAGAAATGGAGTAGCCATCATGGTCAACAAGAGTACAGAATGCAGTACTTGGATGCAATCTCAAAAACGACAGAATGATCTCTGTTCATTTCCAAGGCAAAGCATTCAATATCATGGTTATCCAAGTCTATGCCCCAACCAGTAACTCTGAAGTTGAACAGTTCTATAAAGACCTACAAGACCTTTTAGAACTAATACCCAAAAAAGATGTTCTTTTCATTACAGGGGACTGGAATGCAAAAGTAGGAAGTCAAGAGATACCTAGAGTAACAGGCAAATTTGGCCTTGGAATATGGAATAAAGCAAGGCAAAGGCTAATAGAGTTTTGCCAAGAGAACACACTGGTCATAGCAAACACCCTCTTCCAACAACACAAGAGAAGACTACACATGGACTTCACAAGATGGTCAACACCAAAATCAGATTGATTATATTCTTTGCAGCCAAAGGTGGAGAAACTCTATATAGTCAGCAAAAACAAGACTGGGAGCAGACTGTGGCTCAGATCATGAACTCCTTATTGACAAATTCAGGCTGAAATTGAATAAAGTAGGGAAAACCACTAGACCACTCAGGTATGACCTAAATCAAATCCCTTATGATTATATAGTGGAAGTGAGAAATAGATTTAAGGACTAGATCTGATTTAAGGACTAGACACTAGATAGAGTGTCTGATGAACTATGGCCTGAGGTTTGTGACATTGTACAGGAGACAGGGATCAAGACCATCCCCATGGGAAAGAAATGCAAAAAAGCAAAATCGATGTCTTAGAAGGCCTTATAAATAGCTGTGAAAAGAAGAGAAGTGAAAAGCAAAGGAGAAAAGGAAAGATATATGCATCTGAATGCAGAGTTCCAAAGAATAGCAAGAAGAGATAAGAAAGCCTTCCTCAGCAATCAATGCAAAGAAATAGAGGAAAAGAACAGAATGGGAAACACTAGAGATCTCTTCAAGAAAATTAGAGATACCAAGGGAACATTTCATGCAAGGATGGGCTCGATAAAGGACAGAAATGGTATGGACCTAACAGAAGCAGAAGATATTAAGAAGAGGTGGCAAGAATACACGGAAGAACTGTACAAAAAAGATCTTCACGACCCAGATAATCATGATGATGTGATCACTAATCTAGAGCCAGACATCTTGGAATGTGAAGTCAAGTGGGCCTTAGAAAGCATCACTACGAACAAAGCTAGTGGAGGTGATGGAATTCCAGTTGAGCTGTTTCAAATCCTGAAAGATGATGCTGTGAAAGTGCTGCACTCAATCTGCCAGCAAATTTGGAAAACTCAGCAGTGGCCACAGGACTGGAAAAGGTCAGTTTTCATTCCAATCCCAAAGAAAGGCAATGCCAAAGAATGCTCAAACTACTGCACAATTGCACTCATCTCACATGCTAGTAAAGTAATGCTCAAAATTCTCAAAGCCAGGCTTCAGCAATACGTGAACCGTGAACTCCCTGATGTTCAAGCTGGTTTTAGAAAAGGCAGAGGAAACAGAGATCAAATTGCCAACATCTGCTGGATCACCAAAAAAGCAAGAGAGTTCCAGAAAAACATCTATTTCTGTTTTATTGACTATGCCAAAGCCTTTGACTATATGGATCACAATAAACTGTGGAAAATTCTCAAAGAGATGGGAATACCAGACCTCCTGAACTGTCTCTTGAGAAACCTATACGCAGGTCAGGAAACAACAGTTAGAACTGGACATGAAACAACAGACTGGTTCCAAATAAGAAAAGGAGTATGTCAAGGCTGTATATTGTCAACCTGCCTATTTAACTTCTATGCAGAGTACATCATGAGAAACACTGAGCTGGAAGAAGCACAAGCTGGAATCAAGATTGCCAGGAGAAATATCAATCACCTCAGATATGCAGATGACACCACCCTTATGGCAGGGAGTGAAGAGGAACTAAAAAGCCTCTTGATGAAAGTAAAAGAGGAGAGTGAAAATTTTGGCTTAAAGCTCAACATTCAGAAAACTAAGATCATGCCATCTATTTGCCATCACTTCATGGGAAATAGATGGGGAAGCAGTGGAAACAGTGGCTGACTTTATTTTGGGGGGCTCCAAAATCACTGCAGATGATGACTGCAGCCATGAAATAAAAAGACACTTACTCCTTGGAAGAAAAGTTATGACCAACCTAGATAGCATATTGAAAAGCAGAGACATTACTTTGCCAACAGAAGTCTGCCTAGTCAAGGCTATGGTTTTTTCAGTAGTCATGTATGGATGTGAGAGTTGGACTGTGAAGAAAGCTGAACGCCGAAGAATTTCTGCTTTTGAACTGTGGTGTTGGAGAAGACTCTTGAGAGTCCCTTGGACTGCAAGGAGATCCAACCAGTCCATTCTAAAGGAGACTAGTCCTGGGTGTTCTTTAGAAGGAATGATGCTAAAGCTGAAACTCCAGTACTTTGGCCACCTCATGTGAAGAGCTGACTCATTGGAAAAGACTCTGATGCTGGGAGGGATTGGGGCAGGAGGAGAAGGGGATGACAGAGGATGAGATGGCTGGATGGCATCATGGATTCGATGGACATGAGTCTGAGTGAACTCCGGGAGTTGGTGATGGACAGGGAGGCCTGGCGTGCTGCGATTTATGGGGTCGCAAAGAGTAGTACATGACTGAACTGAAATGAACTTTTAAGTACAGACCCTTGTAGTTCATCAGCAGTTAGAGGTTATTTCTGCTGCTTGAGAGAGTTTTAGAAAATCTGTAAAAGGCAAGTCTGCACCTGGGAAAGGCTGTTCTTTCCCAGGAAGTGAGTCTGTCCTTTGTGAAAGATGAGCATTGTAGACACAGAGGTCCTATGCCCCTCCCTCAGCACGAGATGGGGACACAGAGAAGCTATACCTTGTAACAATACTCATCAGGGAAGCACCGGAACTTGACTTATCATCTTCTCTCCTAAATGTTCTTTTTTTCCTTTGACTATAAAAGTAATGTATGCTTGTGTGCTAAATCACTTCAGTCATGCTCAACTCTTTGTGACCCCATGGACTGTAGCCCACCAGGCTCCTCTGTCCATGAGATTCTCCAGTCAAGAATACTCAAGTGGGTTGCCATGCCCTTCTCAAGGGCTTCTACTTGACCCAGGGATCAAACCAGCATCTCTTACATCTCCCGCCTTGGCAGGTGGGTTCTTTACCGCTAGAGCCACCTGGGAAGCTCATAAATGTAGTACATGCTTATTGTAAAAAATAAAATCACTGCATACAATATAAAAATTAAGTATCAAATTAACCTATAACTAACCACCCAAAGATTATGACACCTAATAATTTGGTTGATTTTCTTCCAATTCTTTAGCACTTATTTTTAAATATTAGTATCAGGGTAGAGGTTTTGATCATCTTTTTTTTTCTTTAACTTTTTGCTTCATATTGGAGTATAGCCAATCAAAAATGTGGTAGTTTCAGGTGAACAGCAAAGGAACTCAGCCATACATAGACATGTACCCATTCTCCCCCAAACCCCTCCCATCCAGCTGCCTTTCTGTATTTAACCCCTTCTCAAGAGTAATTGTCTATGGTTTCACACATTTTTCTGCAATGTCAATGTTGAAGACTATGCAACACTCCACTTGATTCACTGAATGAATAGACTGGAATGAATTTGACTCAGGCCCTATCTGTAGTATTTAAGTTGTTTCTTCTTTTGTTTACTAATATAAGCTATTGTTATGCATTTGCTTTATAAAATATTTATTAGTTTGGCTGCACCAGCTCTTAGTTGCAGCACGAGGGGTCTTTAGTTGTGGCATGTAGAATCTTAGTTCCCTCACCAGGAATTGAACCCAGACTAAGGCCCTATCTGTAGTATTTAAGTTGTTTCTTCTTTTGTTTACTAATATAAGCTATTGTTATGCATTTGCTTTATAAAATATTTATTAGTTTGGCTGCACCAGGTCTTAGTTGCAGCACGAGGGGTCTTTAGTTGTGGCATGTAGAATCTTAGTTCCCTCACCAGGAATTGAACCCAGGCCCCCAGCATTAGAAGCATGGAGTCTTAGCCACTAAACCACCAGGGAAGCCCCTTAATATATACTATTTTTAAATAAACATTCAAATACGTGAATACTTGCCTCATTTTCAAACTGTTTCTTTAGAGCAAACTTGTAGAGTTGGCTTTGCCAGATATAACACATGGTGCTTCTCTTTCAGGCACAGGTGGGCATAGAACCTGGTGCTCTAGAATGTCTCCAGGTGGTAGCCACATGATGCAGTGCAAATGTCCTCTTTCCTCTTTTTGAGACATAGTTTTTCATTAAAAAAATTCAAACACTTGGTGAATTTGTTTGGTTAAAATTCTAAATAAAAGCAGAGGAAATCTAAAACAGCTCCAAGTGTTATTAGCAGAGGCTACATAAACAGAGGCTTCACAGGGATTTTGAGTAAAAGGATTATCAAAGCCGGGAACAACTACAGGAAATTCTAGAATAGAGACAATCTGTAAGGGAGAAGGGACAGTGAAAGAAAAGAATAGTGTGAGGTAGGTGTGAAAATCACTAAAAACAACCTCCCTTTGCTGTGGGATTGAGACCAACCAAGCTCTAAGTCAGACAGTGGCTTCCCTTCAGGAGAGGATATTTTAATTTTTTATTTAATTTTATAAGACAGTTGCTATCCTATAGAGGAAAGAATCTTTTTCCTGTGGACAAATGTTATACCCTATACATTCATGATAACCAAATATGTAAACATACTGGAGAAAAGCATCATGTTCAAAGCTTCTGAAGAAACTTAACATTTCAAATTTCTAGAGATATTCAAGAGTCTGCTTATATTTTTTTCTATTTTATACAATTATATTGATTCCCTAAGATTAATAGTTTGCTTAAATGTTTCCACTCTTCCAGCATTGAAATATAATTTGCAAAGGCAAGACAGTGAGCAGTCATTGAACAATATATATTCTGTATGCTCTCCATGCTGCTCTGTAGCCTTTGGGGGAAAACAAAGAAATAGAACATATGATTTCTGCAGTCAGAGTTCACAGAATGTGAAAAAGTTAAATAACGAGGCAAGAGCTATAATGAATGAAAATATGATTAAATGCCAACAAGATAATATTGGCTATAGATAATAAATTTGGCAAACTTAAAAGAGAACAGTGTTTGCTCCAGGCTAGAACAGTTATGAGTATAATTTACATAAACAAGGGAGAGAATTCAAATCTTGGGAAAAGCATGGTCAGAAACGGAGTGAGGTAAATACAAGGGGAGGTGAAGGACAGCTGAGCTAACCATTCCATCTGGAGGAAGAAACATAAAACAAGTTAAATGAACACTTGTGGGGATGAACCTAGGAGTGTAAACTGGTTAAATTCAAACGGAATTAATTAGCTTAATTCACTTCTCTTACTGAAATACTCATAAAGAAGGCTGAGAGCTGAAGAATTGATGCTTTCGAATTGTGGTGCTGGAGAAGACTCTTGAGAGTCCCTTGCACTGCAAGGAGATAAAATCAGTCAATCCTCAAGGAAATCAACCTTGAATATCCACTGGAAGGAGTGATGCTGAAGCTGAAACTCCAATACTTTGGCCACCTGATGCGGAAGAGCTGATTCATTGGAAAAGACCCTGATTCTGGGAAAGATTGAGGGCAAGAGGAGCAGAAGAGGGTGATACTGACGGATATGGCATCGTTGGATGGCATCATTGACTCAATGGATGTGAATTTGAGTAAACTGTGGAGATAGTGAAGGAAAAGGAAGCCTGATGTGCTGTAGCCCAGGGGGTTGCAAAGAGTCAGACACAACTTAGCAACTGAACAACTGTGAAAGTTAAAAGTGACAACCACTTTGTTGAAAGAAATCCATAAAAGCACCAAAAATAATTGTTTATTGTGACTACAGAAGTCAATCAACCATGGAGATTTTATTTTATATTTCTAACTTTTTATTTTGCATTGGGGTATAGCCAATTAACAACATTGTGATAGTTTCAAGTGAACAGTGAGGGAACTCAGCCGTACATATACATGTATCCATTCTCCCCTAAACTCCCCTCTCATCCAGGCTGCATGGTGGCAGTTTTAAAGAGCACGATTATTGACTGAGTTCTGTGCTTTTTTGCCGTGTCTCAACAAGCTTTAAAAATAAGGTGATAAATGGAAATGAGTCTTCATAATCAAGTGTTTGAAGAAAAAACTCAAATATTGCACTTGTTTCTTAAATCATTTATTATTCCCAGGAAACCGCCACCCAAGGGCAGCCTCTGCTTTTATCCCAAATCCTGTGCCCTGGGGGTCAGTGTAAGGTCCTTTCTCCATCCCTTTGTCCTCTCAACCTCTCCATCCAAACAGAGCTTCTTTGGACAACTCTTGGGTAAGGGGGAGGGATTTGGGTCTTAGAGACATGCTGTTGGCTATCACCAGGAAGGTAAAAATGTTAACTCACTTTTTAAATCAGGACTCAAACATTGAAAAGGTAAAGGTGGACAGACACCCATCAAGGGACCAGAAAATAACTCCATGAAAAAGGAAACTAAAACCAAGGATAATGTTCCTTGTCAGCAGCATCGCCCTGTGCTGGGCCTCCTGGTCCCTTCTGGACTCCTGTCACATGACTTTCTCATCATCTTAGTATCTGTGTTCCTCACACTGACCACTGTGGTCCCCAAAATCTCTCATGGACAGGCAGTTCACAGTGTTGGGGGGGGATGGTGTGAACTGGGGGCCAGAGAGTCCTTTGTACAATGTCCCCTGGAAGACTGGGGGCAGCAGCTGAGTTAGAAGTAGATTTCAGCTCTGGATTCAGTTCAGTTCAGTCGCTCAGTCGTGTCTGACTCTTTGCGACCCCAGGAATCGCAGCACGCCAGGCCTCCCTGTTCATCACCATCTCCCGGAGTTCACTCAGACTCACATCCATCGAGTCCGTGATGCCATACAGCCATCTCATCCTCTGTCGTCCCCTTCTCCTCCTGCCCCCAATCCCTCCCAGCATCAGAGTCTTTTCCAACGAGTCAACTCTTCGCATGAGGTGGCCAAAGTACTGGAGTTTCAGCTTTAGCATCATTCCTTCCAAAGAAATCCCAGGGTTGATCTCCTTCAGAATGGACTGGTTGGATCTCCTTGCAGTCCAAGGGACTCTCAAGAGTCTTCTCCAACACCACAGTTCAAAAGCATCAATTCTTCGGCGATCAGCCTTCTTCACAGTCCAACTCTCACATCCATACATGACCACAGAAAAACCGTAGCCTAGCAGCTAGAAATTACAGCCAGGAAGCATTTCTGAGCTTGGGTCAGATGAGAAGAAGACTGATGTGTTTGTCTTTATCTCTTGCTCTATCTGCAAGGCTATCATGTTGATATCCTTCCCCTATTATGTGTGTGTGTGTGTGCGTGTGTGTGTGTGCGCGTGCGTGCGCGCAGTCTCTAAGTGTGCCTGACTCTTTGTGATCTCATTGTAGCCCGCCAGGTTCCTCTGTCCATGGAATTCTCCAGGCAAGAATACTAGAATGGGTGGCCATTCCGTTCTCTAGGGGATCTTCCTGACCCAGTGATCAAACCCACATCTCCTGTCCTGCAGGTTGATTCTATACCATTGAGCCACCAGGTAAGCCCTTTCCCTATTTATAACTTTCTCTTAATATTTCACAATCCACGATTACCAAAGGCATTTAGGGACTGTATTTCTAAGTATCTTGCATGACGTTGGCTGTGTCTTCAAAGCACTGCATGGGACAATTCTTGTCTTTTTTACAAAAGACCTTGGGACCTTGGTTCAGCCAGTTGGCTTGGCCTTGCTTTGTGTCGGATGCTGTCATGAAGGGGAGACACCCTATGGTTTGCTTCTGGATCCAGCTGCTCCTGCTGCTGTCTCCGCACCAGCCTGGCCCTCGGGTTCCAGCTGCTACTGCTGCAGCTGCTGTCAAACTGCTCTGCAGATAATGACTCTGATCATCTGGGAAACAGGCTTCTGTCTGCCTTTGAGGCATTCTGCTCCTGGCTCCAAGTAGCAACTTCTGGAAAACCAAGAAAGGCTCAACCAATTGCGGCCATAGGGTTTTGCTGATGATAGCCATTAACTGCTGACAAGGCAAGAATTCAGTGTTTGTGTCTCTCTTTCTGTTCTGCAGGGCTCAGCGAGCTCACAATCATATGCTCACACGAACATATTTCAAAAGTAGCTTCGTGGAAACCCCGATTTACTCCAGAGTAGAAACTTTACTCTTAGAAAAATGGGCTTTTGTCCTTCGATAAAACTGCTATAATATTTTCCCAAAGAAACAATGAAATTGCTCCCAGTTTTGGAAGGGAGGTCCAGGAGAACTATGTGATGCAAGGCCCTTTTTATGCTCTTAATCCATGTTGTGACAGAGTATCAAACCTTTGCTTTAGAGTTCGATCTCATGGATACATTTGAGAGAAAAAAAAATGTTTATAGGGAAAAAAAAAGAAATATGCTTATGCACATGAATTGGGTTGGAATTGAGTCATAATTCAGTGATAACAAAACAACAAATATATCCTGGGCATTAGGTAGTGATGGACAAGGAAGCCTGGTGTGCAGCAGTTCATGGGGTTACAGAGTTGGACATGACTTAGTGACTGAACAACAAATCTGAATGACTCTTCCTTCTTGAAGACCTCACTTGTCTTGACCTTGACCGTCTCTCTCCCCTGCAGCTTTCCTATAGGTGCATCTTAGCTTCTCTTTAATATTCTTAAGCTGCAACTTCAGTTTTCTTTTCTTCCAGTCAAGGTGGCATCCTAAGATGGTGACTGTTGTAATTTAACTCTCACTAACAGTTCCAATCCCCATCTTTTTTTTTCAAAGCTCTCCTTTTTTCAAGCTCCTGCTAAGTTAAGTTAGTTTCAGACCCCAGGGGCATCCCAGCTCTCAATTCCCAATAAGAACAGAAATAGCAGATTTCCTCTGAGTCCACTGCAAAGATACACATTTCTTGGCTCAGATTTCCAATTTCACACACCTCCTGTGTTCCCATGGACTCAGCTCTGAAGACTATCTTTCCACCTTGTCTCCTAGTTCATCATCCAGACTTATCTACAGAGGCTGAAGAAGACAGAAAAGAATAAACCAATGTTTTAAATAAAGACTTAATACCAATATTTTCAAAATATTTCAAAAATACTTTCTATTTGTCCTAAAGAAGGTATTATCATCCATAAATCCTAAATCAAAGAAGGGTGGCTGTAAGGCTCTATCCTACTGGTGACTGAAGGATAAAAATAATAATCAAATTCTTTTAGAGGTGATATCTGACTCCAAAGATAACAGTTAGCCATTCTTTGCTTCCCCTGATAATAGACTAAATAGTCATATTTTAAGATGCAGAATAAAAACTTTTCAACTTTTGACATGAACACTTTCAGACACTAGAGTATTATGAAATCTCCTACATACTTGAAAGTTCTGAGTTACTTAGAGAAGATTTAAGTGTAATTTTATTCAGACATAAATGGTTCTCTGCTCAAATTTCCATTTAATACCTGCTAACTGGTTTTCAGACATTGGATTCCATTTGCTTGACTCCTAGATTTTACACTGTTGGGGTTTTAGGAATGGATTTTTTAATTGCTTGATATAGTTCAATATTTTCTTCCCATTTACACAGGTCACCTAGCCAGAGGTCATTTTTCCTGCCATGCTGAAGGTTAATCTGAATTTATGAAAATTAATCTGTCACTTTTCAGGGGCTCTGAGCTGGACCAGAGATATGAACTGCAGAGAAATCTGAGAAGGAAACATACTAGCAAAAACTGGGGTGCCTCTGATGGAAGAACAGATGGTATGTTGTTTCCTTTCAGTTCTGTGATGTTGTTTCTAGTATGTGTGATTGTTTGTGGGCTGGTGGGTCTGTGGCAGTTCTGAAATGGATGGACATCTACTAATAAATGGCCTATGGCTCAATAAATGGTTCTTGTTTATTTTTGGTCTCTTCAGAAGAGATTCTTATTTCATCACTATCATCTTGGTCCATATTGTTAAAATTCTCAGATTGGAAATTATTACTAACTGATCAGTACTTTGCAAGCTTTGGTGCTCTGCATTTTACTTGAAAAAGGTTTCCTTTATTAATTTGAGAGTGCCATAAACATTAAACTGCATTTATAGGACTGGCTTCATCTTCTCTCTTATTTTTTCTCTCTCTCTTTTTATTTTTTTATTAAACTTTCCTTTAAGTTCCTTCCAGCCCTTTAAATCCTCAGCATTATTCCTCGAAGAAGTATTTTTCTAATACTTTTAGTGCAGAATTCCTGTTTTTAAAATTTGTATCTGAATTCCTCTGATCTTAGATTTTGCTACCCTTAATACGAGTGCTCCTTAATTTTCTTGGTGGGAGGACTAAATAGCAATTTTCTAAACTTTCCCCTGTTTTTTAGATCAAATCTATTTCAGGAAATTTCTTTTCTTTTTTTTTTTTTTACATGATAGTATACATGTTTTAATGCCATTCTCCCAAATCATCCCACCCTCTCCCTCTCCCACAGAGTCCAAAAGTGCATTCTATACATCTGTGTCTCTTTTGCTGTCTCGCATATAGGGTCATCATTGCCATCTTTCTAAATTCCATATATATGTGTCAGTATACTGTATTGGTGTTTTTCTTTCTGGCTTACTTCACTCTGTATAATAGGTTCCAGTTTCATCCATCTCATTAGAACAGATTGAAATGAATTCTTTTTGATGGCTGAGTAATACTCCATTGTGTATATGTACCACAGCTTTCTTATCCATTCATCTGCTGATGGACATCTAGGTTGTTTCCATGTCCTGGCTATTATAAACAGTGCTGCAATGAACATTGGGGTACATGTGTCTCTTTCAATTCTGGT
>SJYT01066305.1:103684-116936 GCA_006410635.1 Cephalophus harveyi
CAGAGGAAGGTAAACTTCCAAACTCATTCTATGAGGCCACCATCACCCTAATACCAAAACCTGACAAAGATGTCACCAAAAAAGAAAACTACAGGCCAATATCACTGATGAACATAGATGCAAAAATCCTTAACAAAATTCTAGCAATCAGAATCCAACAACACATTAAAAAGATCATACACCATGACCAAGTGGGCTTTATCCCAGGGATGCAAGGATTCTTCAATATCCGCAAATCAATCAATGTAATTCACCACATTAACAAACTGAAAAATAAAAGCCATATGATTATCTCAATAGATGCAGAGAAAGCCTTTGACAAAATTCAACATCCATTTATGATAAAAACTCTCCAGAAAGTAGGAATAGAAGGAACATACCTCAACATAATAAAAGCTATATATGACAAACCCACAGCAAACATTATCCTCAATGGTGAAAAACTGAAAGCATTTCCCCTAAAGTCAGGAACAAGACAATGGTGCCCACTTTCACTGCTACTATCCAACATAGTTCTGGAAGTTTGGGCCACAGCAATCAGGGCAGAAAAAGAAATAAAAGGAATCCAAATTGGAAAAGAAGAAGTAAAACTCTCACTGTTTGCAGATGACATGATCCTCTACATAGGAACTTTCTTACTATGAGTTTTCATAGGATCCTCGTCATTTGAATCATGTTTCCTCACTTGTATCATGATTTTTTTTTCCTATTTACTTTCCCTCATTATGGTGACGTATGAGTGTCTGTGGGCTTCCTAGATGGTGCTAGTGGTAAAGAACCCACCTGCCAATGCAGAAGACATAAGAGATGCAGGTTCAATCCCTGGGTTGAGAAGATCCCCTGCAGGAGGGAATGACAACCCACTCCAGTATTCTTGCCTTGAGAATACCCATGGACAGAGGAGCCACGTGGGCTATGGCCCTTAGGATAGCAGAGAGTCAGACATGACTGAGCAATTTCACACACACGCACATGAATGTATTGCTTTATTATCAAAGGAGAGCTAAGAGTGAGTCACAGATTGGTTGGTTGATCCCTGCAGATCCAAATGAGGTATAGGAGACCCTGGCCCCTTTCCTTTCCCAAGTGACTGACACGGAAGGGAAGCGCCCTGGCAAGACACTTGTCCTCTTCTGAAGCCCGTTGTATGGCCTATTGTCATCTCTGCTTCCTCCCGTGGTCTCTTTCATAGGAGGCAGACTCAAGAAGAATAAACAATCACATTGATAGTCATGGAAGCTTCTGTCACAATTTGACACCTGCAGGTGATTCTGGGAAAGCCCCTGGAAGCTTCCATGCACCTGACTGCCTCTATTACTCCTCTTACGGGTTACGTTGTGTCTCTCCAGGATACATACTGAAGAGAGCAGCCCTGAAGCCTGGAAATGGGTCCTGGTCAATGTAACCAAGTCAAGATGGGAACTTATTGAATTAGGGTGGTCCTGATCCAACAACTAGTGTCCTTCTAAGGAGAGGATCTTTCAGACACAGAGACACAGGAAGAAGGCCATGTAAAGACAGAGGCAGACTTTGGAGGGAGGCATTTACAAGCCAAGGGATGCACAGAATTTCCAGGAGCCTCCAAACACCTAAAGAAGCCAGGAAGGAGTCTTCCCCAGAGCATTTAGTGAAAGCTTGACTCACCAACCCCTTGATGTTGGATCTCTGGCCCCTGAAACCATGAGAGAATAAATTTCCTTTATTTTAAGCTATTCAGTATATTCTTACTCTCTTGGACCACTTCCCATATAAAGTCAGTCATGAGTAGTCTTGTTCAAAGTTTCACATAGCAGGGGACAAGCTGGTCAAAGCCACGTGAGATGCTCAACAGCTGGTGCACCTGTCACATTAGAGCCTTCAGATGCAACCACAACCCACACCAACAGCTTGACCACAAGCTGAGAAACACTGAACCAGAGGTAACCCGCTAAGGCACACCCACATACTGACCCATAGAAACTGTGCAATAATAACTCTTGTTTAAAACCACTGTGGTGGTTTAGTTGTTAAGTTGTGTCTGACTCTTTTAACCCCCAAGACTTTAGCATGTTAGGCCCATCTGTCCATGGAATTCTCCAGGCAAGACTACTAGGTTTGGGTTGCCATTTCCTTCTCCAGGCAATTTTCCTGACCTACAGATGGAACCTGGGTCTCTTGCATTGTAGGCAGATCCTTTATCGACTGAGCCTCCAGGAAGCCGTAAAGCCACTGACTGTGGGTTAATTTGTCACGTGTGATACATAATTGATATACGCGGGTACATCACTCACCTGCCTGCCCCATCTGTCTATTTCTAGGACAGATCTGGAATAAAAGCAGCCAGCACATGAGTCTTTCATTCATTCAGGCATTCGTCTATCCATGTACCTGACTTTTTCCTGTATCTACAGGGCTTCCTGGGTAGTAAAGAACCTGCCTGCCAATTCAGGAGACATAAGAGATGCAGGTTTGATCCCTGGGTCGGGAAGATCCACTGAAGAAGGAAATGGCAACCCACTCCAGTATTATTGCCTGAAAAATTCCATGGACAGAGGAACCTGGTGGGCTACAGTCTATAGGGTTGCAAAGTGTTGGACATGACTAAAGTGACTTAGCACACACAGAAAAAACAAGTCTCAATTGTTTTGATGCTTAGAGTTAAATTCTTCCACTTTTATAAAACTCAGCAGACACTCTGCTGGGGAGAAAGGATGGACAAATAAAGAAAAGAAGAAGTAGAACATATTAAGTGATACAGACTGTGCTAAGTACTGCTTTAGGCATTTTCATATATTTTACTCCAGTAACACCACTCTGAGATTTATAAGAAATTGTCATTCTTTCTTTACATATAAGAAATCTGGGGTTCATAAAGTTGTAGTTGCTTGCACAAGTTTCCATACCTAATAAATGATGCCAAGTTGCATTTGTTTTATTTATTTCTCTATCACTCATTTGCAGAAGTGCTACTAAATTAAAATCTTACATTGTGGTCAATAGTGTGAATACTAACTAGCATTTTTTGAGCATGCGCTATAATTTTAACAGACATGGAATTAGAAATTGCACACATGGAATTTCACTACTAGATTATTTGGGGAAAAAAAAAAAAAAAAACCTATAGCATGGCCAGGCAGAGATAAGGGGATGTCATGGAGCTTATAGAGGTGATTCTAGCAAAAAGTAGCATGCCAAGTTGGCAAGTGTTTCAGAAAGGACAATGCAGTCAAATCCCATTCACTGTGTGTAATATAAATGTGCTATAAACTTAGCTATTCATTAAATTAGAATAACCTGCAGAATGACCAACATTACAGGGCACCAGTGGAGTCAAGGGGACTTTATTATGCCAAACCAAAAGAAGCAACAATCATTATCTTAAATAATTTTTAAAAACTTTTCCTGAGATGGCAGAGAGGAAGCCAGCTTGATGACAATTATATATATTTTCCCAGATTTTGCTTCCATTAAAATGAGTTTCCACAGTGCCCATGTGCCTATGTGCATGATTTTCATGGCTTCCCCATAATTTCTGGATTTTCTGCAATAAGCCATTGCATTTACCATCACAGACACAGGACTTAAAAGAAAATTAAAATGGGATACTGTGGTTCTGTGTTTTTATTCGATTTCACATTCTAGTGAAATGTGCCTACATAAGGTGAATGACATGGCAGATCATTCTGTTCCTGAAGGTGGAGTCCAGCTGCTCACTGCTCAAAAACCAATAAAGAGATCAAGTTGGTGGAAAGGAAAGTTTGCTTTATTTTGAATGCCAACAACTGGCGGTCGGGGGAGGGCAGACATTTGTCCAAAGGTTGACTTCTCCCGACTGACAATAGGAGCCAAGAGCTTTTATAGACAGTGGGAACAGAGGGAGGGGGCTCCGTGCAGAAACAGCACAGTCAGTTCTGACAGTCATCTTGAAATTTTGATCATTGGTGGTCTGACTAGCATCATCTCGATTGTTTTAGGCAGAGTTAATCATCACTTCCAGGGTCAGTTTTCTCCCATTTCCTTGAGGCCGATGCTCTGAACTGTGGCAGCCTATGTCCCATCTACAGTCTGGTCACCAGGCAGTTAACTTCTCCACCTGGTGGAGCTTTCAGTATCTACGGGAGAACTCACAGGACGTGACTCAGAATATGATCTATAGCTCTTGAATAGGAGCTAAAGGTCCTTGACTTTGCTTACTGACTAAACTATCATGGTTTTGTCCCGTTTGACTGATTTTCTTTGCTACTGAATTTTCTCACTTCTCATTAAACTTATTCTTTGGCTAAAGTTTTTCCACAAATGAAAGGCAGGTGGAGGACATGGTCGGGGTGAAGTGGAGGGGGCAAGGACCGTATAGCGTCCTGCTCTGTTTCAGCCCTGGTCTTGTTGTTGTTCAGTGACTCAGTCGTGTCTCTTTGCAACCCCAAGAACTATAGCCCACTAGGCTCCTCCCTCCATGGGATTCTCCAGGCAAGAATACTGGAGTGGTTTGCCATTCCCTTCTCCAGGGGATCTTCCTGACCCAGGAATTGAACCTATGTTTCCTGCATTGCAGGCAGATTCTTTACCATCTGAGTCACCACGGAAGCTCCCAGCCCTGGTCCAATCCCTTTCAAATACTGTGAAGCTTGGTTGCAATTTATTTTGCACCTTTTAATTCCTATGAGACTCTGAGCCCCTCAGACCAACGGGTTTCAGTTGCTGGCTTTGTGGCCTCGGTCAGGTGCTTAATCTGATCACACTTCAGCGGTTTCACCTTTAAGATGAGTGTCATCCAAGTACCGGCTCGGTGAGGTTGCCGTGGGGAGTGAGTGGATGAATGTGGAAGCACAGCAAATGTGAGCAGCTTTTCTTTGTATTATTCTCCCCTTTCTCTAAAATCACTCAACTTGGTCTCCCTTTCTTGTAATAAAAGGTACCCTGTCTAGTTCCCCAGTAGAGACTGCCAACCCTGTAGTCATCATGGATGCCTGCAATTCAACATCTTGAATCAGAGCCTACACTCACTGTGTTAGTGTCTAGTTGTTTTTATTTCTATGCTGAGAGTAGCAAAGGGTGGTATATGTGTATGTACATGTTAATGTGTGCCTCCTGTCAGTTTATTTCAGGCAAAGCTCCATGTGGGGCCTTGGGAGCTAGAGGTCACAGGAAGACATGTGGATGGGTCCCTGAGTGATGGGAGAGGCTTTGGAGACTGGACACAGAAGGCTTCATGATTCCACACTGCTTAATAGGACATTAATATCTAATGCTTATATAACTACTTTCTTAAAGAAAATCTTTGCTTCTTCTCCTAGGACATCACTTCGTAGTGGTTTAGTTGCTAAGTCATGTCCGACTTGTGACCACATGGATTGTAGCCCACCAGGCTTCTCTGTCCATGGGATTCTCCAGGCAAGAATACTGGAGCTATTTGCCATTTCCTTCTCCAGGGGATCTTCCAGACCCAGGGATCAAACCCGCGTCTCCTGCACTAGCAGGCGGGTTCTTTACCACTGAGCCACCTGGGAAGCCTGTACATCACTTAGACAACAGGAGTTCAGCCATATCCTGGCTTCAAAAAAAGAAAGAAAGGTCAAGGGTGTGATGTGTCCCTCAGTACATATCAGGAGAGTAAAGAGGCACATTTCTTTGAAAATTCCTCCAAGAGTCTGGCAAAACAAGTAGGATTTTCTGAGTTAAGCCCTTTCCCCGCTTTGTCTCATCTACAGGTGAAGATGTCCTTCTGCACCCCCAGGGCCCTGGCTGGCGTACACACATATAAGATGCTCACCAAGGCTCCCTGCACATAGGAGGCTAGGTGACCACCTATGCTCAGTGGAAAGAAAACAAAAAATATCTTTTGAGATCTGAGGCTTTGTCAAATTACAAGCTATCTCGTCTGGCCAAAGTGTGGGCCATTGACTAAGAATAAGATGCTCTCTGTCCCCCACAGCAGTCTGCCTGCTTCTCAATTTGGACTGTAGACATGCCTACAGGACTGGGTATCCATATGTCGAGAACTTTGGAATGTTTTCAACATCTCATCTAGTCTCTGAAAAGCAGACTTCCCAAACCCTTTTAAAACTCAAGTTTGTTTTTTTTTGTAGTGCTAAAACTATTTGGGGGCTTTGCTGATGGCTCAGAATTAAGGAATCCTCCTGCCAATGCAGGAAACTCAGGAGACATGGGTTTGATCCTTGGGTCAGGAAGATCCCCTAGAGGAGGAAATGGCAACCCACTCTAGCAGTCTTGCCTAGAGAATCCTATGGACAGAGGAGCCTAGTGGGCTACCGTCCATGGGGTCACAAAGAGTCAGACATCACATAATGACTGAACAACGACAACTGCAAAGTTATTCGGGTTAAAAATGGAAAGGTGGATGAATAAAATTCTTGCAGAAAATATTTACTTCTCCCCCTCCCATAGAAAAATGATTCTCCCTGGACAGGAAAACATACTTTGTCTTCCCCAGCCTCACCAAGCAGAGAGGAGAATCACAGATCTGGCCTGGAATCAGAATGGTCTTTATTACTTCACATCCCCATCCAGATCGCTAGGAGTCTAAGCTCAGTGATTCTCAGAGTTACAGCCTTGTCTGTGAAGGTGTTTCTGTGTTTTGAGTAAGTTCTCAAAGTCCTAGTTTAAAATGAAGTTTAAAATGTAGTTATTTTGTGAAAAGATCATGAATCACAACACTTAACAGTTATGAAATTTGAGTAATTGTATCTTGATGGATCAAATCATAAATGTAGATGGTTTTTGTGCAATAAATGTGTTCCTGAGAAATTGTACATGCTTTTTATATCAAGTCAAGCCACACTTTCTAGGTACTTTAGTAATGAATATTATCGAATTGTTTTAGAATGCAGGAAATCATATGTTTACTTATGTTTCTTGTATTTCTGAATTTGAGTTTTCCTTAAAGTAAGGTATACTATTAATATATTGCCTATTATTATTTTGTAACTGAAGTGAAATCTTTGTAATGTAAGAACTGGAAATGGCTTTCCTTCAGAGAGAAACGGCTTCCTAAGGTCATAAAAAATGTTGAGAACTCACCACAAAATCCATCTGAGCTTCTAGTCTCTTAGGATTTATCTGCCCCGAACCTTAGCAGCTCTACTCTGTCTACATAACTGTTAATGTTGTACAGATATGCAAATATCAACCCATGCTGTTTATTAATTCAAGTAGTCAAAATAACCATAATGGGAAAACTGTAATATTTAAATTTTGTTCACTGTTTTTAACAGAGCTCATTTTACATTTTAGACCATTACTGAAAGTAACGGAGTAAAAAAGTGACAGCAGACATGGGATTTGATTAATTTCATCTTGTGCCTTAAATTAAGAATTAATCCATTTCTCTCCTGATAAATATGCAGAAAAGATTATGAAATGACACTTGATTTTCTCATGTCTTTAAATCCACCTATTTTCTAATTATTTTGAGTGAGATGCTGAAGGGCTTAGATTTTTCAATCAATCTTCATCCCCATTGTTAACTTTCTTGCCAAAACTATGAATAAAACATGAGGTTTTTGTTTATTAAGTGTTCACTGTCTATGCTGCCAGCTACTTCATATTGGTTCAGGTACTTACATCACTGTGATGGTTTTAGATGTTCACATCTTAACTTATGCAGTCATGAATCAGCAGTCACTTCTCACTTTTCAGAACAACTTTTAAAATCAGCTTTACCTGGCAAAATTCCACAGTAGATGATCTTGAATCCAAAACTATCTGTCTTAGCTCTCCTGTTCAATTTTTAAAGTAGTTTTTACATTAAGGAATCAATTAAGCATTAAGGGATGGTGAATTGTGAATTCAGTTATTTCATAAATTTTTGGTGGTTGTGTGCAGCACACTTCACTGGCCCAAAGCCTTTCATGATAAGATTTCTGCTTCATCTCTACCCTCAGTCAGAGGTATTTAAGCCCCTACAATGTGCAGTCAGTGGGCTCTCAGAGGTTAATAAGAAAAGATTTCAATGTTAAAGTTTGGCCACAGTTTAATGAAGAATATAAACACTGCAGTATAATGTGATAAATTCTAAAGCTAATGCATGTCCAAAATATTGAAGGCACTGGAAAAACAATTCACCAAAATTTTCTTCAAGGTAATATTTGATCTCTGTCCATAGTTCTTTTCTTGCTCCTTGGAAAGAAAGCTATGACAAACCTAGATAGTGTATTAAAAAACAGTGACATCACTTTGCCAACAAAAATCCATATAGTCTAAGCTATGGTTTTTCCAGTAATCATGTACAGATGTGAGAGTGGATCATAAAGAAGGCTGAGTGCCTAAGAACTGATGCTTTTGAACTGTGGTGTTAAAAAAGACGTTTAAGGGTCCCTTGGACTCTCATATTTTGGCAAGAAACCAAACCGGTCAATCTTTAAGGAAATCAACCCTGAATATTTATGGGAAGGACAGATGCTGAAGCTGATGCTCCAGTATTTTGGCCACATAATGCGAAGAGCTGACTCATTGGAAAAGACCCTGATGCTGGGAAAGATTGAGGACAGGAGGAAAAGGAGGCAACAGAGGATGAAATGGTTGGATGGCATCACTGACTCAATGGACATGAATTTGAGCAAACTCTAGGAGATAGTGGAGGACAGGGGAGCCAGGCATGCTGCAGTCCATGGGGTCACAAAGACCTGGACACGTCTTAGCAATTGAATAACAATGACCCCTTTCGTTAAAAGTTTTCTTTGGAAAAAGGAAAATTTCTTGGATTTACCAAGTAGAAAGTGAAGCCAACTGAGAGTCAGGGTTTGGGCATATACACTGTTGAATTTTATGTTTCTTTGTGCTGGCAGCAGCTTTGTGCATGTTTTGAAGATGGGTTTTGTTACGGAAACAGATGGGGTGCACTTGTTGCATCAGGTCATGGTACCCACAGCCCTTGGCTTCCAATGTCTAAAGGGATCCGGACTGGACCCGGCACTGAGTGGGCTCTTCACTGGACCCAAAGGCTGTCACGGTCTCTAATGGCTGCTGTAGGAGGACGGCACAGTCAAGGGCATGGGACGGGACACTGTCCTCAGGCAGGAGGCAACCCTCTCCGGGGAAGGAGTGAGATTTGGGAAGAGGAGCCAGGAGCGGTGGAGCTGTGAGTGGAGGTGCTGGCGTCTGGTTTCTTGGGGCCATTTCTCTCTTTTCTTTGTGTCTTGTCCCAGCAAAGCTTTTGTGAGAAAAAGCACTGAAGTAGAAAGCAGCGTTTCAGTAGTGCTATTGAAAAATGTTCTCTCCCTCAGCCAAAACGGAGATAGAAATGCCAAGACTTTAAACACTCAGAGAAGAGCTGACCCGGAGCCAGGTCTGTGCTGGGCCCGCTCGGCGTGGGGGCTGCTGCGGGTGGGGGCAGGCAGGACCTTCACAAGATGAGGCACTCCTCGGCCGTCAGCACCTTCTCATTCCCCTGGGGACCGCAGAGAAGATTCGCCGCTTGGATTTTAAACAACGGGATGAGAGGATCCAGCTGGCCTGTCCCCCGAGGCCCAGGGTATCCTGTTTCCTGGGCCGCAGCTGTCCCCCGACAAAGGCCCAGTGACTCAGGGAGGAGATGACACAGAGGCCTCTTGTGAGAGCTTCCCCGCCTGGGTCCCTCCTAATGTCTTCAGCCTTCCCTGTTTATTTCAGAACAACTTTTAAAATCAGCTTTACCTGGCAAAATTCCACAGTAGATGATCTTGAATCCAAAACTATCTGTCTTAGCTCTCCTGTTCAATTTTTAAAGTAGTTTTTACATTAAGGAATCAATTAAGCATTAAGGGATGGTGAATTGTGAATTCAGTTATTTCATAAATTTTTGGTGGTTGTATGCAGCACACTTCACTGGCCCAAAGCCTTTCATGATAAGATTTCTGCTTCCTCTCTACCCTCAGTCAGAGGTATTTAAGCCCCTACAATGTGCAGTCAGTGGGCTCTCAGAGGTTAATAAGAAAAGATTTCAATGTTAAAGTTTGGCCACAGTTTAATGAAGAATATAAACACTGCAGTATAATGTGATAAATTCTAAAGCTAATGCATGTCCAAAATATTGAAGGCACTGGAAAAACAATTCACCAAAATTTTCTTCAAGGTAATATTTGATCTCTGTCCATAGTTCTTTTCTTGCTCCTTGGAAAGAAAGCTATGACAAACCTAGATAGTGTATTAAAAAACAGTGACATCACTTTGCCAACAAAAATCCATATAGTCTAAGCTATGGTTTTTCCAGTAATCATGTACAGATGTGAGAGTGGATCATAAAGAAGGCTGAGTGCCTAAGAACTGATGCTTTTGAACTGTGGTGTTAAAAAAGACGTTTAAGGGTCCCTTGGACTCTCATATTTTGGCAAGAAACCAAACCGGTCAATCTTTAAGGAAATCAACCCTGAATATTTATGGGAAGGACAGATGCTGAAGCTGATGCTCCAGTATTTTGGCCACATAATGCGAAGAGCTGACTCATTGGAAAAGACCCTGATGCTGGGAAAGATTGAGGACAGGAGGAAAAGGAGGCAACAGAGGATGAAATGGTTGGATGGCATCACTGACTCAATGGACATGAATTTGAGCAAACTCTAGGAGATAGTGGAGGACAGGGGAGCCAGGCATGCTGCAGTCCATGGGGTCACAAAGACCTGGACACGTCTTAGCAATTGAATAACAATGACCCCTTTCGTTAAAAGTTTTCTTTGGAAAAAGGAAAATTTCTTGGATTTACCAAGTAGAAAGTGAAGCCAACTGAGAGTCAGGGTTTGGGCATATACACTGTTGAATTTTATGTTTCTTTGTGCTGGCAGCAGCTTTGTGCATGTTTTGAAGATGGGTTTTGTTACGGAAACAGATGGGGTGCACTTGTTGCATCAGGTCATGGTACCCACAGCCCTTGGCTTCCAATGTCTAAAGGGATCCGGACTGGACCCGGCACTGAGTGGGCTCTTCACTGGACCCAAAGGCTGTCACGGTCTCTAATGGCTGCTGTAGGAGGACGGCACAGTCAAGGGCATGGGACGGGACACTGTCCTCAGGCAGGAGGCAACCCTCTCCGGGGAAGGAGTGAGATTTGGGAAGAGGAGCCAGGAGCGGTGGAGCTGTGAGTGGAGGTGCTGGCGTCTGGTTTCTTGGGGCCATTTCTCTCTTTTCTTTGTGTCTTGTCCCAGCAAAGCTTTTGTGAGAAAAAGCACTGAAGTAGAAAGCAGCGTTTCAGTAGTGCTATTGAAAAATGTTCTCTCCCTCAGCCAAAACGGAGATAGAAATGCCAAGACTTTAAACACTCAGAGAAGAGCTGACCCGGAGCCAGGTCTGTGCTGGGCCCGCTCGGCGTGGGGGCTGCTGCGGGTGGGGGCAGGCAGGACCTTCACAAGATGAGGCACTCCTCGGCCGTCAGCACCTTCTCATTCCCCTGGGGACCGCAGAGAAGATTCGCCGCTTGGATTTTAAACAACGGGATGAGAGGATCCAGCTGGCCTGTCCCCCGAGGCCCAGGGTATCCTGTTTCCTGGGCCGCAGCTGTCCCCCGACAAAGGCCCAGTGACTCAGGGAGGAGATGACACAGAGGCCTCTTGTGAGAGCTTCCCCGCCTGGGTCCCTCCTAATGTCTTCAGCCTTCCCTGTTTTTAGGACCAATTTGTACTTAGCCTGGCGATGGGGATGAAAGGAGAGCTTCAGAAAATGGACCACACTGATGAGCGACCCCGACTGGGAAGTGGGGTTAACCTAGAGCATCCCAGGTCACTTAGGGATGCTGTAAGTGCTGAGAGGAAAATCATGAAAATCCACTGTGATTTTAAAGAAAAATATTTACCCAGTAATTACTTTACTGGGCTTCCCCAGTGGTTCAGCTGTAAAGAATATGCCTACAATGCAGAAGACTCAGGAGACATGGGTTTGATCCCTGGGTCAGAAGGTCCCCTGGAGGAGGGCATGACAACCCATTTCAGTATTCTTGCCTGGAGATTCCTGTGGACAAAGGAGCCTGATGGGCTACGGTCCATAAAGTCACAAGGAGTCAGACATGACTGAAGCGACTGAGCACGCACAAGCACTTGCAGGGAGAAGAGAAAGTCCGGTGGAATCAGCAAGTAACAACAAGATCTCATAGGAAGTGGTAGATGCTGTGATAATCCCAGACTCACTTAGGTTGGGGGTGGTATTGAGAGTTCAGAAGTCACTCTAGTGAAGGCATGGGGGCAGAAGAGAAATACAGGATCTGTTCCATTAGAGGGTGAAACACAGTGGAAAGTAGAAAGCAGCATTTCTACTTTGAAAGAATGTTGAAGGGACATTCTTTCCAGAATTATTTCTCCACCGATCTCCAGTAGCATATTGGGCACCTACTGAATATCAGTGGAGAAATAACTCCAGAAAGAATGAAGGGATGGAGCCAAAGCAAAAACAATACCCAGTTGTGGATGTGACTAGTGATAGAAGCAAGGTCCAATGCTATAACGAGCAATATTGCATAGGAATCTGTAATGTCAGGTCCATGAATCAAGGCAAATTGGAAGCGGTCAAACAAGAGATGGCAAGGGTGAACATCAACATTCTAGGAATCGGCGAACTAAAATGGACTGGAATGGGTGAATTTAACTCAGATGACCATTATATCTACTACTGTGGGCAGGAATCCCTCAGAAGAAATGGAGTAGCCATCATGATCAACAAAAGAGTCCGAAATGCAGTACTTGGATGCAATCTCAAAAACGACAGAATGATCTCTGTTCCTCTCCAAGGCAAACCATTCAATATCACAGTTATCCAAGTCTATGCCCCAACCAGTAATGCTGAAGAAGCTGAAGTTGAACGGTTTTATAAAGACTTACAAAACCTTTTAGAACTAACACCCCAAAAAAGATGTCCTTTCCATTATAGGGGACTGGAATGCAAATGTAGGAAGTCAAGAAATACCTGGAGTAACAGGCAAATTTGGCCTTGGGATAGAGAATGAAGCAGGGCAAAGACTAATAGAGTTTTGCCAAGAAAATACACTGGTCATAGCAAATATGCTCTTCCAACAACACAAGAGAAGACTCTACATGTGGACATCACCAGATGGTCAACACTGAAATCAGATTGATTATATTCTTTGCAGTCAAAGATGGAGAAGCTCTATACAGTCAACAAAAACAAGACCAGGAGCTGACTGTGGCTCAGATCATGAACTCCTTATTAGCAAATTCAGACTCAAATTGAAGAAAGTAGGGAAAACCGCTAGACTATTCAGATATGACCTAAATCAAATCCCTTATGATTATACAGTGGAAGTGAGAAATAGATTTAAGGGACTAGATCTGATAGA